>CAXIVR010000014.1:62566033-62682939 GCA_964035755.1 Teleogryllus oceanicus
TGGTGACTGCACTTGAGACTCTCCAGTACACTCTATACGCGATACTTCTCCGGCTGCAGGCCAGCGCGCCCTGCCGCCTCCCCTCGGGGCATCGCTGACCCGCGGCGCATGACCTGCAGCACGGTTTGGGTGCAATGCAACCGCTGCCTCATGACTATTCCAGCGGCTTTGCGGGAAATTTCCGTGCTTTCTCCAATGAATACCACGCGAATACCGATGTAATGTGCTAACAAACGGGCCACGAACTTTGCTCGATTTTTCTTTCCTCGGCAACGTCCCCTTCCTCCGCTTCTACACACATACAAACACTCTTACAAGCACCACATTGCTACTCAGGGATGCAAAGTGGGGCGGGGAACACTGGCACCGCCAGAGATATACGATGCACTACGCATACCGTACTAATAACCATAGCAGGTGAAACGCAGATGAAATAATCGATAAAAGTAGCTTCAAATTTGAAGGCAGAACGGGTCTGAAAGTTTCTGAACTTTGCAATCCCTAACCCAGAGACTTCAATTAAAACTTCGGCAAATGCCATATTATTAAGCAAACTTTATTCGAGCGAAAAATTGAAGCAAAATTTACTTTTGATGAACTAATGATGATTTGATGATGTCAGTGAGAAAAAACATGTTTATCTTCTGCTTATAAAAGGACGCGAAGAAACTTAAATTTTGAAATTTTCGAAAATCTTAACGTTTGACTATGAATTGAGCCTGAAATATTTTTATAACGGTTAGTTCAATAGAACAAAAAAATCAAAGAAACACATTTGAGCAATTTTTTCAGAAAAAAATATCGTTGGGGTTCTTTTAAGCTAATACTCAAAATGTAAAAAATCCGTTTCAAACTCCAGGGACTGCGACATCAGAATAATCCATAAGAAAATATTCATTTAATGAAAATCTTATATACAGTGTGTGCGCGTGTCCTTTGCAGGCGGACATCAGACGGAGACACGGAAAGACAGGCGGACGGGCGAAAAGACATGCAAAATTCATGATGCTACAATGCCCCAGACTTTATAGTATTAGTGTTCTATTTCCTTTGGTCTGGGTTAGCACCAAAAGCACATTTTCTTTAAAAATTTCCCCAGTTTTCCGGTTTCCTAATAGTCGATCTCAAATATTACTTTAGGAACATTAAAGAAGAGTAAAACCGCGTCCTAAATGGCAATTTTCATTGAAATATTTGAAGCCGTTTAAAAGAAAATGGCATTTAAGCGTTATTCTAAAAGTCTCGAAGGCTGTCCCCACCCTGCGGCATCTGAAATTTCCCCTCTCGGCGATAAGGGAAGCGCGTAGGCGAGAAGGAGAGGCGACTGCGAGACGCAGCGATCGCGCTGACCGCCATTCGTCATCACTGCCCTCTTCGTCAAAAGAGGAACTCGCACTCCCAGGAGTGTCCAAAGAAATGAATACATCGTATTGTGCAAACGCTTCTCTGCAAAACATTTCCTTTTCTTTTAAGGATGCACCAATAGTTTCTGCTGCCTCGCGCCCTTTTATAAATCCCCAAACAAGTTCTATTGGATTTAGATCTGGATGGTACGGTGGAAAACGGAGAGGAATGTGGTCATGTTCAATGATTATTTGATCAATGACCTATCGTTTTTCAGTGGATATACTTTGAATTATTTGTAATAATTGGGTTTTTGTGAATAACAGCAGCTACTGTGTAAAGGACACTGTCACTGCTCACTAGCCACGGTAAAACACGGACTGAGACCGAAACTTCAAGACACGGCTAATTTTCTGTTGATCGATTGGACAACCCCTACTGTAGAAACACGAAAGCTGCCTTTCGTCTGATCCTTCTCACTCGTCAGTTTGTTATCACCAAACTCACAGTGTTGAATTACCGCGTGACGCACGAGAGAAAGACAGAGGGAGAGCTATTTTGTGACAAAGAGCGCAGGCAGGCGGGGAAATATTAGGAACTTTGGAGGGAGAGGCCACTTTCGGGCATGCGCAGTGGAAGGTTTTTTTGAGAGTGGTAGAGCAAATAAATAACTTTAACGCACAAATGTAATAGTGTTTATAAATCGCTGGAAGTGTGCGTATTAACGGCGTGAGAGATATTTAAAAAAATACATTTGTGTAATTTTTTAAAAAAACAACAACAAAGAATGCAACAAAATGTTGGTTTAGAAGTTTATGTTTGTACATATGTTTATTTATTTATTTATTTATTTATTTATTTATTTATATTATGTTATCTTAAACTGTGAAATTAGCACTATCCGTTGGAAAAGTTCAAAGAAAAAATTTGGAGCCGTTTTTTAGAAAATAGCGTTTGATCATTTCTGAAAATTTGAGCTTAATAGTCCTATTATATTTATTTTTTTCCTTTTTGCCCCTTCTCCAATATTTTAAATGGCTTAAATTCTTTAAGAGCATCATTTTTACATTTTATAAAACTTACTTTTTTATTTATTTTATTTATTTACGTCAAAAAACAGTTAAAAACTGCGTATGACGTGCTATGGGGAAAAGTGAATTGTGTGCACATTTTAAAAATTCTGTGATCCCTACACTAAGTCATATACTACTTAAATTTTGAATTTTGAAAGGGAGAAAAACAAAAAAACTCCATGTAATAAAATATATTTTCAAGGATAAATAAGCAATAAATTTTGGCTCTTATTACTTCCTGCCGCGACAACATGGAAACGATAATTGAATAATTGTATTTCCCACTGAATTCTAGAAGACGTGCACAGAAAATGAAGTTACATTTATGTCCAGAAGCAAAACAAGGAGCATTTGCTCAATGGATCAGGAAACTGGACGAAAAACCTGATCGAGATGGGGGTCATTGACCCGGAAGCTGTAGTATAATAGTTGTTACAGGTTGTTTATACTCATTTATACAGTCCAAATGGTAAATAGTACATTATGTATCATTGTTAAAATTAATATTACTTTTCTTGTGATGCTCAGTATTGTCTCTAATTGTATAGAAACAGTTATGCAGCAGAAACGATTTCACTTGGGATTTAAACTTTTCTATTGAATTTAATCGTTTAATGTCATCTGGCAAAGTGTTGTAAAATAATGTACATGTATTGTATGTGAATTTTTTGTAATGAACTGTTGATACTGTCACCTGATGAATGATTTCTACGTCGAGTGTTATAGTAATAGACTTCGGCATTTTCTGAAAAAATATTCCCGCCCTTGAGCAAGTCATTTTTACAAAAACCACTGATTCGTAAATAAAAAGACACGGTAATGGTAGAATTCCTAGATTAATGAAGAGAGGCTTACAAGAATCACGTGGGTGAGATTTGGTTATTATTCGTACACTTTGTTTTTGTAATCTAAAAGTCTGGGAGCTATAAGATGTATTTCCCCAGAATATTATGCCGTATCTCAGGCGGGAATGAACATTCGCGAAGTATACACAACGAGCAGTATGAAGGCTGACTGAATTTGTAAGAATTCTGAACGCGTAGCATAATGAACTTAATTGTGTGTTCAATTCATTTAAATGGACGTTCCATTTAAGGTTTGACAGAATTGAGAGACCTAAAAATTTTGTTGCCTTAACATCAGTCAATGGTACACTGTTCATTTTCAATGGAGCACAGAATTGTTTATTTAAAACGGAAAACTGCATTAAAACCGTTTTCTTTTCGTTTACTATTAATTTGTTATTTCGGAACCAATTTCAAACATCTGATATTGTACTATTTACGGTTTCTTTATTGCAAAGGATGTTCGTATCATCCGCAAAGAGAACCGTTCTTCCGATTCGAATCGTCGAGGGCATATCGTTTACGTAAAATAGGAACAGAATAGGGCCTAAAATCGATCCTTGAGGAACTCCACATGCAACGGGCAAAGAGTCGGAAAGGTGCGTACGTAATGTTCCATCATTCCAGTAAGGTATTTCAACTCTCTGAGATCGTTGTTTAAGGTACGAACATAACCAATCTAGAGCAATACCACGAATTCCATTTGAAGGTAATTTGGAAAGTAAAATGTCATGATCAATGACGTCAAAAGCTTTTGAGAGATCTAAAAATAATCCAATAGGTGCCTCGTTTCGATCCAATGATGAGGCGACATCTTTAAGAAAAGAAAATATAGCTGTTTCCGTTGATTTTGATTTTCTAAATCCATGTTGGCAATCTGAAAGGGCGTCGTGTTTAGTGAGAAAGGTTTCCATTCGTACGTAAAAAAGTCTCTCAATATTTTGAAAAACTGATAGAAGAGAAATGGGCCGATAATTTTGAATTTCATTTTTGTTGCCTTTTTTGAACAGCGGCTTAATTTTAGCTGTTTTGAAAATATCTGGAAACGTTTCAGTGCATAAGGATGCATTAAATATGTGAGTTAACGGGTGTATAATGGCATACGCACAAGACTGTAACAAAGAATCCGGGAATGCATCTAAACCGGACGAATATTTATTTTTTAGTTTACCGATTATTTTGAGAATTTCATAGGAAGAAGTTTCGGAAACGAACATTGTGTCTAAAATTTTGGGTGAACTGTCTGTTTTTGAATTTTGTGCCTGAAGACCCTTAGTGAGATCGGCAGCAATTCTTGAAAAGTATTGGTTAAAGAGATTAGCCACTGTTGCCGGATCGGATATTTCAGTCCATCTTGTTTTTTCGTCGATGAACGATATACGTAATTAACTCCGCCCTTTATATGTGCATAGGTCCACATATATCAGTATGAACAATTTCTAAACATTCACTTTTGCGGCTCGATTTCCAGGAATAATAGCCGATGATCGAGTCATCGGTTGAATACATATTTCACATGTATTTTTCATAGGATCATCAATCTTCATACCTCGTACAGTTCCATTCTTGAAAGTATGAATGGTATCCTTGAAATTCAGATGACCCATTCGTCTATGCCAAAGATGGATAGAATAATTTTTCATTTTCAATTCGTCTAATGTATTAGGGGTTGGTTCGACAATTCTACTATTTTCGTTCGGCAGGCCTTTATTATGATACAAAGTCAATTAGAGTACAATTAGCTGTCAGCATTGTGCTTGTTTCTGTGCTGCCTTCTTGATCTTGCACCCTTGCTTCGTTCTTATCAAATATAATTTGAAGTCCTTGATATGGAGTTTTCGCAACGGATAACAAATTTGTTCTCACTGCAGGTCATCTCAATGTAATGCATCATGTAAAGTAATATATTTTGAATCATTCGAAATAGTCGCCATTTCGACAATTCCTTTTGCAGTGGTGAATTTTGTGGACTTTCAATAGGTGAAGTATGGTAATATAATTGTATTTATTAGTTTGCAACTTACAAGATCTATTAACGTAAACACATTGAATTCTTTGCGCAATTAATCAATAAGATTTAAATACTAATTAGAATCACATTACTCTTATTTTTTAAATAAATACATGACTTAAATTAAATAATTTAATATACTTAAATTAAAAAGATAATTTAGAATTTTTTTTCACATTATAGTCTTGAGTTCTCATCTATTTATTTATTCTCACATTTACCACGCACTTTGATACGCATTCGTGACATGGTTACTAATCTCTATCCACTGTCTACTTTGTTTTCTCAAAGTCGACTTTCTGAAAGCCTTCACACACATAAACAATAATTTAGACGAACATATCCAAAGGCTCGAAGAGGTCATTCAAAACACATACGGTTGGACATCAATATCACACGGCAGGAACTTCCAACCGTCTATCCGAGAAAGCAAAAACCCAATCATCATTACCAATCACGACTGAAACAGATTTTCTGTGTTAGATTATGACAATGATATTCCTTGTCTTCCCAATCCTCACTACCCCCTCCCATCATCGACAGGTCTACCCACAAACCGTCGCAAACAGACTAGCAAGCGCAAATAAACAAAGACGTAGAGTTGCGCAACCTGGCCCACAAGTAAACAAGGGCATTCCCACTGAGCCCACCAAAAAGGTACTAATTTTAGCAGATAGCCATGGGCGACAAATCTCCTCCCTGCTCAGTGGGAAACTCCCATCCAATTTCTCTGTTACGGGTGTGTTTAAACCTAACAGGAGATTGGCCGACGTGGTCAGTGAGTTGGGCACCCACACAAAAACTCTCACCAAACGGGGTACAGTCATAATCATAGGAGGGCAGAATGACATCAATTTGGGTGGTCACTTTACACTTGAGCAACATGTTGACAAACTACAACGTGCCGCCCAAAACACGAACATTGTAGTCTCGACTCTGCCCTTCACAACAAACCAACACTGTGCAAAGGAATTAAACACGCAAACAACGAATTAAAACTACATCTGAGAGGCACGCATGTTAAATTACTTGAGCTAAACTTTCTCTCAGAGAAACACTTCACCCGGCATGGTCTCTACTTGAACCTTGTCGAAAAACATGCACTCGGTAGCGAGCTTGCAAAACACATTCTTACACATCAGCAATATCCTACCCAAGACTCATCTCCACCTACATCTCCTAGTTCTCTTCCATCCTTCGGAACCCCTTTGGACCCAATTACCTTATCCCCTGTACCTAACCCTTGTACTACCTCTCTTCATTCCTCTACATCTGTCACGCTTCCTCACCTCCTGTCACTGCTGGGACACGATACTTCCTTCGATCACGCACTCGAGGCAAAAATGAGATGAATAAATAGCAACTACAATCAGATGCAGCAGAGAAACATCCATGTAGGTACATGTAAAATATTCAAATAATGCATCATAATGTGCAATCTCTTTCAAATAAAATTGAATTTAACGAGGCACCATTACAGTATGATCTGAGTAAAATAGATTATTTTCGCTTTACAGAACATTGGTTATCTCATAACGATCTAAGGACACTCCTAATCACTAGTTTTTACCTTGCAGGATCTTATTGTAGAGCGAGGGAATCAAATAAGGGCCCTGCTTACGGAGGTTCGTGTATTTACGTAAGAAATAATATTGATTCTAACTTCTTATATATATATATATATATATATATATATATACACAGTATATATATTGAAACGCACCGCGTTTCTGCCTAAAGAAACGGCGATACAGCAAGTAAGCACGCGGCAGAACGGTTGCCAGAGGGCGCTCGCTAGCCACAAGAAACGGTTACGGGCGGCGAAGTGTTGTCGGTTGGCCGAAGGCGTGGGAAACGACGCCGCGAGGCTTCAGTGTCCGGCCGGTCGCCGGTAAGGAAGGAAGTACATGGGGCTGCTCCGCGTTCGAACAAAGTAGAATAGTGTCGCGAACGAATGAGCGCTGGAAAAAAAGTGATTGACGGACGATTTGTGCTAGATATAACCATCGTTAGTAGCTCGGACGTAGTGCCAGAGTGACAGCTATTATCCGGGGTAGTACTGATCGAGAGAACTTGTGTGCAGAGGAGTACACCACGAGTCTAGTAGCCTGGTGAAATGGTGAGACACGTACTAGCAGCTGTGCCTTGAATAATTAGTGGCGTTTATCAGCTCGCGGAAGGTGACATCGAGTAGATCTGGGTAAACTGGAAAGGAGTTCAGCGGGGAGGCGCAGAGGCACCGTGGGAAGATTACGCTGGAGAAAGTACTTCGGGAACGCAACGCATCGCATCGGCTGGCCCCCAGTGGGGCGGCATAGGCAGACAGCGAAGGAGTACGAGACTACCCGAGAGTCCCCGAAGCCGCCGACGCTCGAGGAGGGAGTATTAAACGGTAAATATTTCCTCGATCGATGTAAGATCGAAAGAACTAACAGTTATTCTGGGTGAGGTAAAGAAAAGGATAAAGACCACCACCGATATTTGTAATCAATAGTGATTTGTGTAGAATAATAAATAATTCATGTTTATTTTGTTCACGGAACAGTGGTGTCTGATTAATAACCCCGAGTCCATTCACGAAAAAGAACACCTGTCCCTTGCAAATAAATTTACTGCGAACAAGCCGGGCTAACCGGTACGTCACAATATATATACAGTTGAAAAAGTTTTTGAAATAACAGTCGTACATCTTACTACGCTCAAAATTATCTTACTTTACGTCTACAGATCTCCAACAAAGGGAGCTTTAGATTATTTCAATTTCTTAGAAAATCTAGAGATATATCTGAACAAAATTAGTAACATCTCTGTTAAATCCATTGTTGTAAGTGGAGATTTTAATATTGATTTTCTCAGCGAATCCAACGAAAAAGAGAAGTGTCTCAATTTACTTCATTCTTTTAATTTAGATATTACAGTGAACGTACTTACACGGAATACACTTAAATCACAAAAAGCAATAGATCATTAATTTAAAAAACACAATTAGATATCAAATAACGAATAAACTAATAACATGAATGTTATCCTACGATATCATCTAACATGAATATTCACACAATAAATAATGCACGTATGTGCAGAGCATTTACTAAATTTAACATAAAATTATTTACGGACTACTTGCTGAAGCAGTGGCGTAGCTTCAGATAGTGTCGCCCGGGGCAAAACGAGTGGCATTACCCCCCAAAAATTAAATACAAAACTGTTGTTGAAATCCAGACTCTTTGAACAGTGCAAAATAGGTGCTTACCGCTTATTGTTTCGCATTTTAGTTTACATTATTTCTTTTCTTTGCTTTCTTAGTATTTACGATTTAAATCTATACTTATTAAATTAATATAAATAATTTTTTTACTAAACCATAAAAATTATATAATTCCAGCAATAAAATTTTCAAATTACTGTAACTAACAAAACTCTTAATATATATAATTTTTAAGTAAATGATTTAAACTGTATAATTCTAATTATAAAATATTTTAATTGGTGTCACCGCTAGAATGGTGTAACCCGGAGCGCCCCCCGCCCCCCCTCGCTACACCACTGTGCGGAAGGAATCATAGAACGCAATTTATAACGCTGTTGGCACAAATGAAAAATATAGTTTATTTTTCTCAAAGCTTTCATTTCACTTTAACGCGTGTTTTCCTCATAAAAAGAGAAAATAATACATCTCACGAAACAGTAATACTTGGATCACACATGGAATTACAACATCCTGTCAAAAGAAACGTACGCTTTACTTAAACATCATAACGTATCATCCGGTTTTCATGACTACTTCGAGAATACAAAAAAATTTAAGGAAAGTAATAGTTCAGGCAAAAATAATGAAAAATAATTAGTATATTTTGAACGCTAGCAACAAATCCAAAGCAATGTGGTATATCGTAAAAAAAATTTCTGTAATATCTAAATTAATACGACGCCGTCATCACAATACTTCGTAGATAATGTTTTAAAGGATAATGAAGGAGAATCCAGTAATCCAGAAAAAGTTGCGAATCTCTTCAATCACTACTTTTCTAGAATTGCGGTTGATCTCACGAAGAGACCAAAACAACAAAATTCAACACCATACGCTTCCCAAAAGTTTTCGGCACGATGTATATTTCCGAAATTTCTTCCAGCGAAATTCTCAGAATAGTTAGTAAACGAAAAAATAAATATTCATCTGGTTTAGATTAACTTCCGGCTTGTTTATTAAAAACTTGTGCAGCTGACATTATACACCCATTAACTCATATTTTAAATGCTTACTTATGCGCAGGAATATTTCCAGATATTTTCAAAACAGCACAAATTAAGCCACTTATAAAAAAGGGAACAAAAATGAAATTCAAAATTACCGGTCAATTTCTCTTTTGTTAGTTTTCTCAAAAATATTATAGAGGCTTTTCTGTACCGGAATGGAAACTTTTCTAAGGAAAAATGAAGCGTATTAACCATAACATCTTGCTCTCAAAATTACCTTCATGTGGACTTCGTGGTATTGCCCTAGATTGGATAACCTCGTACCTTAAACATCGAACTCAAAGAGTAGAAATACCGTACTGGCACGAAAGGACATTATTTACTTATCTTTTCAATTCTTTGCCAGTTGAACATGGGGTCCCACAAGGTTGGTTCGATCTTAAGTCATATCCTCTTTCTGTTGTACGTAAACGATATGCCCTCATCTATTAAAAATGGAAGAACAGTTCTGTTTGCCGATGACACGAATGTTCTTTGCAAAAAAGAAACAATAAATAGTACAATTTCAGAAGTTTCAAATTGGTTTTGTTTAACACATTAATAGTTAACGAAGGAAAACGGTTTCAATGCATTTTTGCGCTTCAAATTGGCAATCGCACGCTCCATTGAAAATGAACAATATGCAATTAGCTGATGTTAAGATAAAATTTCTAGGTTTCTCAATTCAGACAAACCTCAAATGGAATGTACGTGTAACAATTAAACACTAAATTAAGTTCTGTATGTTACGCATTCAGAATTCTTTAAAATTTTGTCAGCCTTCATGCAGCTCGTTGCGTGTATTTTGTAAATGTACTACATTCCCGTCTGAGATATGGCATAATATTCTGCGGAAGCTCATCCTTTAGTACCCAGACATTACAGGATCTTACCATTGCCTTGCCTATTTATTTACGAATCTGCAGTATTTGTCAAAACTGACTTACTTAACAGTGTGAACATATTTTCATGTAATACTGATATTTATTATTACAACACACATCGTAGAGATCATATTGATCAAGTGTCAGTATCAACAGCTCACTACAAAAAATCCACATACAATACATGCACGTTACTTTACAACGCATTACCAGATGACATTAAAGAATTAAAATCGGAACACAAATTTAAGTTAAAAGTAAAATCGTTTCTGCTGCATAACTGTTTCTATACATTTAGAGACTATACTGTTCATCAAAAAGGAAAATAATGTTTATTTTAACAAAAAAATGATATAATATTGTGACCATCCGTTTGCCGAGGTCTCGGAAAACGGAGCACATCAATATTCAAGAATAAGATGAGCTGTTTGAACGCGCGCCAACGCGCATGAATACAATCCGAAAATGAAAACTACGAACTATATCCGTAAGGGAGCGTCTCGGTAGAGTATGCGACACCGAGAGTCGGGAGAAAGAAAGCTTTCTTTCTGAAGTAACAGCTGGAGAGTGAGGACCTACCGATCACGAGAAGGCGGCACCTGTACTGCTACGGACTTCAGGACTGCATCTACGGTAAAAACTCTTCAAGACATTCGAGGAGGTAATTATCATATTACAAGGCATTAAAACAATTCATCAGGAAAAGGATGAAAGTATAAGTGACGCATTTAAAATCTTTGTAAGAGAGAGGAGTGTGAATAGCATGAAACTAACGAGGCCATTCATTTCTTTTCTTTGCAGTTTTTTTTTATTTTTATATTTATTCTTCTTATACGATAGACTCAGTTGTCGTATTGTAGATTCTTTTAAATATGGAATTAAAAGCTAGTTACATTCTATAAAAGAATACGAAAAGAGTATCAACGGAAAACGAGACGGAGGCCACATCGTGAGTTGAACAACGGTACTGGAAAGGGCGACCGTGCGGTTCTGCAGAGGGGCGGCTTTGCTCCGACCGAGCTGCAAGGACAAGGACACCGAGCGACTGGAAGAGTCGACGCCGTAGATTTCTACGCCGTGAAAAGACACAGTAAGGTCGTGCCAACTTGAACAATTTGTAGATATTAGAAGGAATAATTTGTTTCGGAAAGAAAGTATTAGTACAGGTTCTTTATACCGATATTCTGTAAAAAATAGAATCAATCTTTTCTTTCAAGAAAAACTTAGCTAATTGTAAAGTTGCAACTAGGGAATTTACGACTGGAATGATTAGGCAAAGTTTTAAGTATTCTTTGAAATTGATTTAAATGAGAGAAAGGAAACAGTGTAGTTAATTATTGAGAGTGTAAGTTGTTTTCTTTTTTTCAGCAAGACAAAATTCTTGTATATGTAAAGTGTTTTATGTTCATTGACTGTAACAGCAATTTAATTAGAATATACTTAAGTAAGTGGAAAGTGATTCGACTTGAGTTTCTGTGTAAATGCATTCAATCCACAACGGCCCACATGACCCTGATCCCCGCTATTCTAATTGTATTTTTTTATTTTGCGCCCACCTTGAAAACCCATTCTGAGCTAGCCGGCGGAGGGGTGGGTCGCAATATAATGAATTAGTTTACAATTGTATAATTTTTAAAAATACTTAATATGCCTGTAACAAGTAATGTACTTCAGCTTCCTGGCCAATGACCCTCATCTCGATTGGGTTTTTGGCCAGTTTCCCTGATCCATTGAGCAAATGCTGAGATGGCTCCTTGATTTTCCTCTGGACGTAAATGTAGCTTCATTAAGCGCACCTTTTGTTGAACTCTCTTTTTGCTTGTACTGGTAGTAGAGCTTAGAGTGAGTTACTAGTTTTGTTAGTAATGCAGAAAAATCAGATGTGCAGTTCGTTTACCGTTACGTATCAGTTTTCTGTGACTCGGGGACGAAAATGTCTGAGTTTTTGAAATGTTAATCTCGCGCTTTTAAAAATTTATTTTCATTTATTGTTGGCGAATCGACCGTCTTGGACCACGCATACATAAACTGGCTAACTCTTCTCCCTTCGTTTTCTTTAATAATTTTTATTCTCAGGTTTTCAGGTTTAGGCAATTCGTCGCCACATTCCATAGTGCCACATTCCAGATTTTTAGATTACAAAAACGAATTGTACGAATAATAACCAAATCCCACCCACGTGATTCTTGTAAGCCTCTCTTCATTAATCTAGGAATTCTACCATTACCGTGTCTTTTTATTTACGAATCAGTGGTTTTTGTAAAAAATGACTTGCTCAAGGGCGGGAATATGTTTTCAGAAAATGCCGAAGTCTATTACTATAACACTCGACGTAGAAATCATATTCATCAGGTGACAGTATCAACAGCTCATTACAAAAAATTCACACAAATAATGTACAATACATGTACATTATATTACAACACTTTGCCAGATGACATTAATTGATTAAATTAGATAGAAAAGTTTAAATCACAAGTGAAATCGTTTCTGCTGCATAACTGTTTCTATACAATTAGAGACTATACTGAGCATCACAAGAAAAGTAACATTAATTTTAACAATGATACATAATGCATTATTTACCATTTGAACTGTATAAATGAGTATAAACAACCTGTAACAACTATTATACTACAGCTTCCGGGTCAATGACCCCCATCTCGATCAGGTTTTTCGTCCAGTTTCCCTGATCCATTGAGCAAATGCTGAGACGGCCCCTTGTTTTGCTTCTGGACATAAATGTAACTTCCTTTTCTGTGCACGTCTTCTAGAATTCAGTGGGAAATACAATTATTCAAATTATCGTTTCCATGTTGTCGCGGCAGGAAGTAATAAGAGCCAAAATTTATTGCTTATTTATCTTTGAAAATAGATTTTATTACATGGGAGTTTTTTTTTTTTCCCTTTCAAAATTCAAAATTTATTGCTTGTTTATCCTTGAAAATAGATTTTATTACATGGGAGTTTTTTTTCTCCCTTTCAAAAATTCAAAATTTAAGTAGTATATGACTTAGTGTAGGGATCACAGAATTTTGAAAATGTGCACACAAATCACTTTTCCCCATAGCACGTCATACGCTGTTTTTAACTGTTTTTTTGACGTAAAATAAATAAATAAATAAATAAATAAAAATAGTGATTCCATAGTGATTCGTCGCCACATTCCATACTTAACTTTCGAAACTACGAGGAAAACTGTACAATAACATAATAGTAAGTTAATCTTCATTAATAATAATATTCAAATCGGCTAATTTGTCAACTGTATCGAAAATTACATCGATATGTTCCTGCACGTCACCGCCCTCACTCATTTTATGAAATGTAAATTTTTTTTAAGAGTTTGCTTTGCGATGACGTTTTGATTAAAATTATCTTCCAATTTCAACCATATTTCTCGTGATGTTATTGACAAAATTAAATCAGATAATGCCTTTTCGTCATTTCTTTTCCAAGTTTCTATTGTCTTTATCTGTACCTTCAGGTTTCTTAATATCGCCGTTGACATATTCAAATGCGTAATTTTTTATTAAAAATGCACTCATTGGTATCTTTCGGATATCATAATATTCTCGTCCTAGTGCTTCAATACGTACGATACCACCAGTATTCATGAAATCGTTTACGACTTAACCAGCTCGGCCATTCCGGTTAAAAGCGGTGTGCATACTTCTATATCAGTCAAGAGATAATTGTATCAGCTCTAGCAGTAGGAAGACGATAAGTTGCGAAAATGTGAAAAAATGTCGTTTTGGGCGACTAAAAAATGCTACCGTGAAGAGCATAAGGCATACTCGAACTAGAACAGACGAAAGAGATTAGAAAACTAACAACTTGGAGAAAGTCTGTGCCATTCTACAGCCCCACTAGTTTATTTATTTATTTATTTACTTATTTACCATACACATATACGAGGAGAAACTTCAATGAAAATATTTGATGCAGGTTTTGAGAAAATAATATTTTTAGAAATTGAATACATTGCAAACATGAATTATGCGAAACCAGTCCATTTAAAAAATGTACATAGCCTTTAAAAGAGCTCATTTTTAGAACAGATTTGGTTTAAAGCAAAATCGCTATCTTCAATTTTGTACTTTTGAAATATTAACGGTTATTTTTGGCATTTTTGAAAAAGCGGAGCGGTAGCCGAAAATGAGACTAGCGCAGTATTGTTTACCATCCCTTATTACGTATGTGGAGAAAATGTAAAAAAAACAAATTGGGATGGTTTTGGAGAATATTTTTTTTAGAAATTGTAGAAATCTCAGACTTTAATTAAGCAAAATCAGCTTGTTTTTGCAAAAAAATTGTACATGACCTTTTGTAAAGTAATTTCGAAAATAACGGAGCGATAACCAGAAATGGGACTAGCACCATATTTTTTACCATTCCTTATTATATATGAGAAGCAAATTTAAAGAAAAATTTGGAGCGGTTTTTGAGAAAAAATTGCCTGTATTTCGCTCAAAATTACACGGAAACAACTCATATTTTGGAAAAATTGAACATGAACTTATTTAAAGATCGGTCTTTAAGAAACAGATTGTGTTAAAAAGTCTATCTTCAATATTATAGTTGTGGGAAGGCGCCCAAAAGCAACACCAACAGGATTTATCAACGTTTTCTTTACCAGAGCCCGGTAAAAACAGTTTTTCGGCCGAAAATTGTTGTATTCCGGCGCACGATTACAAGACTTTCTCTTCTTACGGAGAACTTCGTAAGGCGAGAATGTAAAAACAGAACCCTAGTCGAAGCTGCCAGGTGTCTACCACTACAATCTAGTCTTGACGGGGGCATGGGAGGGGAGGGGAGTGCAGTGTAGTGCAGCGCAGTGAAATGAAGTGAAGTGGAGTGAAGTGTTAGAAAAGCGATAAGTCAACTTACAGATAAGTCAAAATTAATTATAACTAGGATATCAATCTCTAATTCTAATTGTAATTATATGTGTAAATATTTGTAATAGTTTTGTAATTGTCGTATATCTAGTTGAAATAATGTTTGCCACCGAGCATTAGCTCAAAGCGAACTTAAATAATAAATCTAAATCTACCTTTTTTTTGGGGCTGAAGCGATGTCTACAGCAAATTATATAATGAATCGTTGTCCTACAAATAAACTTGAGGGTATGACTCCTTTTGAGGTCTGGCACGGTAGCACTTCCTACGTTCGTTATTTGAAAGAATGTGGATGCGAGGTAGCGTGATTAAACCGTAATACAATTAACGGAAAATTTGAAGCTCGATCCAGAAAATATATTTTAGTCGAATCAATTAAAGGCTTACAGCATCTAGATACTTAAATTTTCTACAGTCGAAGTAACAAGGGACGTAAAATTTTTGAATAAATATGACAGAACTATAAGAACATCACCTCCATTCGAAGATATATGTTACGAGAAACATACATCAGACGTCAAGAAAGATGCTGAAGCTGAATTGAATTTGAAACTAGTTGTCGAACGTCAAGACGTCAAAAGACATATTATGAATGATACTGATGTCATATCGCAAGATGATTATGAAGAATGCGAAAAAGAAGAAAATTCAAGTAACTCCAGATCAGGAGAAGATGCAAATCGAGAAAAACATATTTAAATTTAACGGAGACCAGGACGTCCTCGTATATTACGAACCGGCATTGCAGGAAGACCTAGGAAGTTGTACAATGTAGTTGAGAAAGTGAACATATCTTTGGATTTTACATTTATTGCAGAAGCTATTCCTTTAATTCAAGCTGTTAAAGGAGAATATTCGATTGAGTGGAAAGAAGCAATGGCTTCGGAAGTTAAATCTTTATTTTTAATTAAAGTGTAGGAACTCCTTCCCCGTGAAGATCATCCTCAAATAATAGGAAGTAGATTTGTTTTGTGCAATAAATATTATTCCAGTGGAACAATTGAGAAAAGGGAAGCTCGTTTGGTAGCACAGGGTTTTTCTCAAAAACCTGGAATCGATTTTGAATAAACGTTTGATCCTGTAGCGAAGTTGAGTTCCTTCCCTACAGCAGTTGCTGCGGCTTGACAGAAAAATATGAAAATAAGACAATTGGATGTCGTTACAGCATATAACTAATCATACCTCCATCCTTGAAGTGCAAGTTGATTTATTCAAATTCACTACTTAGAAATTATATTAAAATTCGAATTGAAAGTATTTTAATTTTGTTATTTTTCTGTGACCTATGCAAACTCGGAAATGATGTGAAAAATATATAAATTAATAAAAAAGCAGATTGCAAGTAAATTTTTAAAAAAAATGTTAGGCATAATTGGATATAATTTTTGGCGTAATTATAGAAAACGCAAGATATGTGGCAAAGTGTATGTATGCATTTAATAATTAACAATATATATATATATATATATATATATATATATATATATATATATATATATTTTTAATCTTTAAGTAACCAAAGGCGGCAATTTTCACATGTTGCATTTTATTTCAATCAAATACTGTAAAAACGTGTTCCGAAAAACCATAGTGACTCTGCCGCAGAACAATATTTCCCTCAGCTGATTTACTCAGAGACACTTTGTGTACGCTTAAGTCCTTCACATTGAATTACACATATGTGACAGCTTTAATTTGTAAGCAACTAAGAAATGAGATAACCGTGAAAAAAATACTGAAGTCGAAATATTAACGAATGGTGTAGACGTAGCAGTTGAGGAGCGCTCGCCGAAAGCGCGTGGGAGTGATGATGTGAGGGGCAGTCGCCAGTGGCGCTGATATCGACCGGCATGTCACCCACGCATCGTTTGGAGCGCAAGGAATGTCATTAGACGCAGCCGCTGGTGCTGCAGCCTGGAAAGGTCTGCCGACGCAGATGCAGCCTGTGTTACAAGAGACCGGATCCAGCCAGGAGTACTTTCCCTGTTACCAAGAAACTAATAATATAAATACCATTTTCCTTAATGACAAGTTACTGGTATTACGCAATACTTCAATGGGGAAGAAGAGTTTTGTCACATCTGATGAACTTAGACTGCGGTTAGTATTTTGAAAAAAAAACTATTCAAATCAAATTAGTGGTGCCACAGACTGGCACAGACTTTCTCGTACTAGTTTTCTAATGTCTTTGGTCTCGGCTAGCGTTTTGGTGGTCCCCCTTAATTTTGCCAATTACCATCTCCCGCCAACCAAAGAACATCTGTTTTGAAATTTTCTGAAGTTTTCGATTTCCTAATAGTAAAACCTAAATATTACTTTAAGAAGAGAAACCCCCTGTCCAAAATGGCAATTGTCATTAAAGAAATTGGACCATTTTTTAAAGAAAATGGCGTTTTAGCCATTATATTAAGCTCTTTAAGCTCTTTATCACATAAAATCTTTGAGTTTTCGAAAAACTTCATTAGAAGTCATTTAAAGACCTTTGAATTGCAAATGCAATGGTGTCTACAAATCGCTAGAAATGTGTATATTGACGGCGTGAGAGATATTTAAAAAACTTACGTTTGTGTGTATAAAAAACGACAAAACAATACACCAAAATGAACTTTACGACATATTAAACAGTGCAATTGGCACTATCTCTTGGAAGAGTTTGAAATAAAAGAGCCATTTTTGATAAAATGGAATTTGAGCGATTCTCAAAATGCGGATTTTTGAGCTCGTATTCCCAGAAAATAGTTGAGTTTCCGAAAAACTTTGGCATTATTTAAAGCACATTTGCTCATAAATATAATGATGTGAACAAATCGCCGCTCATGTATGTATTAACAATGTGGCAGGCAAGTGAAAAATTATATTTTTGTAATTTTTGAAAAAATTAAAAATAGAGCTCCATATGGTGTATGTCAACTTACAGAGTATAGTTAGCACTATCACAAACAAAAGTTTAAAGAAAAACTTTGGAGTCGTTTTTGAGAAAATTTTGGGTTTTGTAATTTTTTACCTTCTCGCCTTAAGAATTCTTCGTAAGAAGAGAAAGTTACGTAATCGTGAGCCGGAAAAGGCGAATTTCCCCAGAAAAACTCTTCTAGTTAGGCTCTGGTAACGAAAAAATGGACTTGCAGATGCATTCATTTCATTACGACCATCGGCGTCTCTCTGCCAATTGACTTAAATTCACAGGAATTCCCTTTTATAAAGATATTTTTCCTGCAGGACATGAAAAACCGTTCCGTTTCCGCGTTGGAGAAGTTTCGTTTTATGCTGTGTAAAATGCCATTTAACTTTAAGAGGGTCGGATAAATTTTCCGATTAAGCAGATTTTCGACTTGTAGAGGTTCCGGTTTAGGCAGATTTTACTGTGTAAAAATCATCTAACTCGTGGTGTAGCCAAAATCCATGTTTTGATGCTTTTTGATACCGAAAAATCGATTGACGACAAAACGTTCGATTATCCGTTTGTGGTCAACGCTAGCGCCTAAACCGTTCAGCCGATTTTCTTCAAACTGATATGCCTCAACCGTTCTGGCTGATGTCCCGGCTTCTGGAATTTGAAACCAATATTTAATTTTGGGGGTACTTTACATGAAGCCCATCGGATATTTTCATAATTTTCAATAAATTGTTCCAAAATTGGCGATAGCGATTTTTTCTTTAAACAGTCTGTGGTAAAGCTCTTTAATATAGGTCTTGTTGAATTTTTTGAAAAAAAGAACTGATTTCTCTTAATTCGTGTCTGCAATATATTCAATTTCTAAAAAGTTTATTATCTCAAAACTTGCTCCAAATATTTTTATTGAAGTTTCATCTCTTATGTAACAGAGTATAGTCAATAAATAAACTAGTTGTACTGTAGAAGGGCAGAGATTTTCTCACGCTAGTTAGTTTTCGAATGTCTTCAGTCTCGAATAGTTTCTGGATGGTCTTGATCTCTTCTCAGATGACATCTTTAGCAGCCGAAAGGACATTCTTTCACATTTTCTCCATTTTTTCGGCTGCTAGAACTGAAACAATTATGTGATTATGTCTATTACGGAAGTGCCAATTCCTGTATGCCCGTGGTGGCCGAAATGACTAAATGGCGGGTACAGACTCAGCGTTAACGTAAATGCAATAATGTGAACAAATTACCACTAATGTAAATATCAACGACGTGAGAGAAAAGAAAAAAAAATTAATTTTTGAAATCGCAAAAAAAAAGCAATGTGGTGTTTATGTCATCTACATGTCATGTACATTTAGAACTACCCCTACCAAAAGTTGAAAAGAAAAAATTGGGAGCGGTTTTTGAGAAAATCTTGTTTTTGTAATTTTTTTACATTGCACATATTACATGCTCTATTTGCACGAAAACTACTAAAATTTTCAAAAAAATGTACATGATAAAAATAAAGAACTAATTACGAACAACGAATATCGTTTTTAGGAAAACCTCTTTCTTCAATTTGTTGTTGTTGGAAGACGCCGCAAAAAATTCAAACTTTTGCAATTTTCAAAAATTCAGAGTTAACCGTGAAAATGGGACATATTCCACCTAAAGGTGTAATATTTATGTGTATTTACTCTATTATTGCAACAAATTAATGAAAACATTTGGAGCCGTTTTTGAGAACAGCTTGGAAATGTCCGGGTCATAAAAAGTAACCCCAAATTTTAAAGAACGTTTTTCAAAATTTCAAAGCTTCAACTAGAGCCAGATGGATTTTTCTTCAATTTGGAAAAGATCGTAAGTGTGGTTTAGATGCTAGCAGTGTTCACAGACGGACAGACAAACGGACGGACGTCTCTTTTAGAAATGTCTTCAAATTTTTCAAGTAAAATTTCCATATACGACGAATTTTTATTCTTCTATAATTTTCTTAAAGTAGAATTTCGGTTCAACAATTAGTAAACCGAAAAATTGAGAAAATGTATTTAAAAAATGCAATTTGGGGCGGTGGTAGATGGTGTCTGGCAAGGGATGGTCCAAGATTGAAAAGCTTGCCCAGACCAAATAAATGACGAAACTAACAAGTAAGAGAAAGTTTGTGCCATTCTGAAGCCCCACTACTTGGTCATATTTAGCAGAATGAACCTGTATAGCGAATGTTGTATCGAATGTAATCGGCATATTGTTCCTTTGTCGCTGTAGGGTCTCTGATCAACACGTCATACTAGGTCCTTTGATCGGAGCCGCGCCACTCTGACACGTATGTAGTGGGAATTTCGAGAAGCGCTGAACCGGCAGAAAGGTAACAAAATGTTCCAGATTTCGTCATGTTGATTGTGGAGTGAGGTAAGTTTGACGCCTGAGGCCTCAAAATTGTGTTTTTTAATGCCCTAGAATGTTTCGTTTAGAAGTTATTTAACTATATAACTTGAACATTGCTGGACGAGTGGTGCGGGTTGCATTTCACATTAATATTTAGATGCGTTTTTGAAAAAAAAACTTCATAATACTTCATAATCACTTCGTCATATCTTCGTGAAATTATTTCTTTAGAGAATCCATCTCTACCACCGAAATAATATAGGAGACTATTCTTTCCATTACCATCCAAAGCATAGAAGTGAATGGCGTGGCTGTCAGCATATTCCATTCTGTTCTCCACGTGACCGTGCAGCGCCTGCTGAAGGAGGCGCCCTCCTTGGCAGCGACGCGCGACGAGGCGGCGGAATATGGAGGTGCAATTAGCGCGCCCCCTGCGCCGTTACCTCTTTAGAAGCCATTAGCGGCGCGTGCAGCCAGACCCACTTCAGAGCGCACCACGTGCGACGGCCGGCCTTCCTCTCCGCGCCTGCTCATTCAAGGATTCTCGGAACCCCCATCTCGATCAGGTTTTTCGTCCAGTTTCTCTGATCCATTGAGCAAATGCTGAGACGGCCCCTCGTTTTGCTTCTGGACATAAATGTAACTTCATTTTCTGTGCACGTCTTCTAGAATTCAGTGGGAAATACAATTATTCAAATTGTCGTTTCCATGTTGTCGCGGCAGGAAGTAATAAGAGCCAAAATGTATTGCTTATTTATCCTTGAAAATAGATTTTATTACATGAGAGCTTTTTTTAATTTTCGAAATTTATGGAGCATATGACTCAGTGTAGGGATCACAAAATTTTTAAATGTGCACAGAATTCACTTCTCCCCATACGCAGTTTCAACTGTTTTTTGACGTAAAATAAATTTTAAAAATGTCGCATCCAGTTCTTTCACTTAGAGGTGAAAATTTCTTATATTCTGATATTAAAGTACTGCTTTTACCTTTACTCATAAAAATGTGTAGTAAGATAAAGCTAAAAGTCTGGTGCCCAGGAAGACTTGTGCACCTGCATACATCATATCTGACTCGTCATTCACGATTGAAATTGTATATGTGACTAACTGAATATTATTATTATTATTATTATTATTATTATTATTATTATTATTATTATTATTATTATTATTATCGCAAGATGACGCAAGATGAAGAATACGACGCCACGATCGTGACGAAGGCACGGGTGCAGAGCAAAAATCAATAGAAACTGTACAACGCTATAGTGTTATGGAAGGTCGGCAAAGTAAAGAACCAATTTCGAATTTGTATTCCGGAAAAGGATCGGAAAAGATTGATCACTTCCACTCATGAGCATTACGGTCTTTTTGGCGCAGTCAAAATTACAAAGATTTTAATAGCGCAATGTTATTGGCCGAAGGGATATATGGCCATTGTAAATGCATGCGACGTTTGTCAGAAAACGAAGCAACCGAACCGCCATTATGAGGGAGAATGGCGAGCTATTGTGTCAACGGGCCCAAGAGAACTTTACGCCATAGATCTGTATGGTCCCTTGCCCAAAATCAAATTTGGAAACTAATATGTTTTGTCATCTATATCTTCTATATCTATACTAATATATAAAGACAGAAGTGCGTTGTCTTACAGCGCGGTAATCTCTGAATCTACTGAACCAATGCCGATGAAATTTTTGTGCTAACATCCTCTAAAGGTCTGGAGAACTATAGGCTATAAATTAGAACCATACACCGAAATATATTTACAAAATAATTACTTTTCTGGGCGTGTTTGGCATAGCTTTGCATCGCAGATTCAAGAGTGCATCAATGTCAATACTTCAGCTGCGCGCCACCAGAGGATGACGTCTGAGATCTATTGATTTCATCAATGTCCAGAATTATTACGAAATTCTTTGGAGTTTGAATAGGTTATGAAATTTCCCTGCGTGAACGCTGGCGATTTGTTAGATCTAAATTTTGGTGGAATATTTTAAAGAAATCTGTAACTAAAGTGGTAAAGATGTCAATGTACATGCATTATCCTTAATCCGTGTTATGTACAAAGTGGCAAGAAAACATTGGAGTTTGAAAGTGTTCAAAAATTGAGGTAGGTTGAGAGAGTATAAAGTACAATAATCTACAGTTCAGAATATACAGCAATCTACAATGTACTTTATACTAATCGCGCACTTTTTCTTGATACTCCACAGCGGGGGGTGCGGGGAGAGGCGGGTTCTGTCTACGTCACAGTGCAGTGCAGTCAACTTCATTGACAGAAAACTCAACGAACTAGCGCGCCTTGGACTACACGACAATGAGAAACAAAGCAAATGATTTAAAATTCTGAAGATAATTAATAGTTATAGAAACTCTTGTGTAACAAGAAGGAGCTCTGTACGCACAGGTAGTTAGACAGAGCGAAAATTGAAAACCCCGCATTTTCAAAGACGAAGGTGGGCACCACTGCAAACAGCCGTGACGTTCCGAGTGGAGCTCATGTTTTCTACCGGGCCGTGCATTGCCGGGCTGGACCAGAACTAGGGAGCTGGAGGATCAAGAAAACGTGCGGGCATAGTATAGATATCGTATACATTCAAAACACCCTCTTCTTTTACAGAAATTTGTAAACATTGAATTGTTTGAAACAACGCGAGTGTCACACTTGTCAAAACAGACTACAAGTGCGAATAGATGGGTAGACTATACCATTTTGAATTGGCTACTCAGAGGCAAATGCGACTTGCTGAAGTACACACTCGCACTATTGAAAATAGTACTGTAAGGAGGGATGCAAATGTAAATAATTCTCTAGGTAGTGGGGGAGCTTTTCATTAGCACTCACAATTTCGCTATTTACACAGTTTTCATGTTTAAATTGGTATAATGGAAAATGTTTGTATATTTTGGGCCCACCCAGTTGAACTTTTTTCTTGAATATGCTCCCAAAGAATGAATTCACTTATATTTTCTATAAAAAATAAACAAAAAATAATGTATCTAAAAATATTTGTCAATAGCAAAGCAAATAAAAAGTTTGGGAGTCTTTTGTTTCTATTATTTACATTTCAAGATTCATAATATCTAGCCCTTCAGATCCAATAATGAAGCTAATACTGTTTTGTTAAGTGGCTCAATCAATTTAGTATGTACACGTAATGCTTGTGGATCAGTATTGTTCTCATGTTTCAATGGTATGATGAACTAATTTACGAAAACAAATATGTTTTTACATGTAATTTAAACATATATTTCTGTCGTTTTTGAAAATAATTATAAATACTGGCAATTACGTATCAGCATATGTATTTTGATTTACTTCTATGATATGATTCATCAATTACGGTTTCACATGTACATCTATATTCCGTATCTATTTTCTAGCGTCTCCGTACCAGAATTCTGGTATGTTAAACTCCGTTTAAAACAGGAAGTCCCTTCAAGGTCACGAGTTGACTGATCAATTTCAAATCTTTCTTTATGAATACAATAGAATAAAAAATATAAAAAAAGAGTACAATTTGTTATACAGTGTGCCAATTTGTTGACAGTATTGGAATAATATATAAAACTCCACAAATATAATACATGCGAAAATATTGTTTGTTATTTTTTAAATTGCACATATTGCGCGAAAACTAAACGAATTTTTCAAAAACTGTACAGGATCTTAATAAAATAACTAATCGTGGAGAAAAAATGTTACTTGAAGGAAAAATCTTTATTCAATTTTGTAGTTGTAAGGCGCTGAAAACATTTCAAACTTTTGCAATTTTGGAAAATTCAGAGTTAAGAGGGAAAATTGGACCTATGCCAACTTTATATGTGCATTTCACTTTATTCTCACAAGAAATTTAAGGAAAGACGTTGGAGCCATTTTTGAGAAAATTTTGAAAATGTCGCTGGGTCTTCATGTAAACTACTCCCAAAATTAATGAATGTTTTTCATAATTGCAGAACTACAAATGAGACCAGATCGACAAGGGTTTATTCAGTTTGGAAAAAATCTTTCGTATAGGCGCTAGTGTTGCCCACACATACCAGACGGACGGACGTTTTGAAAAAAAAAACAACAAAAAAAAAACACTTTTTCTCTATCAGGAGCCTCCAAAACGTGTATTTCGTTGAAATCTTGAATTCGAGTTTCTGCAGCATTACATAACTCTCTATACTACATATGTTACCCTCCCCCCCGTATACCGACGTATATACGTACGTGTACGAGAAAGTAAAGGGTTACTCTTTGACATGCTGAAAGTTATCGTTCTAAAAAACCTCTTGAATTTCCGCAATTTTGTTAAAAACATTCCGCGTTATCGTTCTTCGCTGGCCAGGTGGCCGAGCGCAAGTGGCCTAGTTAAACCAACACGAGCAATTGCAATTCCTGTCAATAAATAATTTTTCGAATAAAAAAGCTTTTGGATTAAAGAAAATTTGCTCCTCTCCCCCCCCCCCCAAAAAAAAAAAAATTGCCACCCAGGGGCCAGTGCTCACGGTTCCCATGCTTAAATCTCCTACTTGACATGTTCACATTCACAATTGTATACAATTTGCAAGCGAGATAGTGTATGTGCAGAGCCTTCTAGAATTTTCTCGTCGCCTACGATTAATTAGATGAAGCCAATGTCAATGATGTTTTCGATATTTTGTTAAACGCTCTCATATAAACGTAACTTATAATCCCCAGCTCTTGAGCATACGAATAAATTGACGCTTCCGCAAATGGAAATGAGTCCAACTGTAGGTCCATGGGAGACTTTCTCGGGCATCGCGTCATCTAACTCCTCTTGGGATTACACACTCATTTGCGATGATTCACGTAATGACTTCACGTCATCGCACCATACGGGTTCGTTTCAGCTAAGCCGGGCTGCAGATTCGCGTCACGCAACATGATCATGGGATGTACACTGGCGAAAGGGTTTCGAAAGATGACTCGATACAATTTGCCGCGAAGTTTTCGCCAAATAAATCATACTTACTACTTGGTATAATGTTAAAACTATTGGGAAAGGCATCGCAGTCCGACAAGTTCAAGCCCTAATAAAGGCTTCAGGAAAAAATGTATGAAACATTTCCCTGATTAGTTACTACAGTTCTTTTAGGTGAATGGGCAAAGAACTTACACATTTCCTATCCATCTCAATGGGTTTGACAGAGGATTAACCGAATTACTACTGTCGACAATGATAATAAATCGATGGTATGGTATTAATCATTGGTATGATTTTTATATATGTTTTATTAGACGATTAATTACTTGAGAAACTTAAAATATTATCACTGTTTGTACACCTGATCAACCATCATTTCTTTCCTCCTTGTGTGTAAGTGCCATTGTTAATGACAATTTCTCTTTGAAACGTATTCTAATATTATTATACTATTATAATTAATTAAACTTATTATATTTGAAATTAGCTTGAAAATGACAATTTATGAGGTCGTCTTTTCGCTAAATGCTTACATATAAATGCATATAATGCATATGCTAAATGCATATAATGCATGCATATAAATGCATTGTTTCCAATCTTTACATGACACATACGTAGATCATTTCATGGCGGAAGTACCTACATAACGTCAATAAGAAAGGCGAACATAGAATAGCTTCAATGGAAATTTGATAACATTGAGATAGAGATCCTGATATCCATCCTGTCCACGGAAGTATATTAAGTTGAAACTTTTTCTAATAGTAAAATAAACAATGTATTTCAAAATATTTAAAGATAAAGGTGTAAAAAATTGTGTTCGTGATTATTCCCAAGTATTATGGACATATCTAATTTTCCCAATTTTGTTTTGAAAAAATTCACCGAATATGTTTTTATTGAAATTTTCAATTAGTTTCAATATTGTAAATAAATATTACTAATATTCAATTCGTGCAGAAATTGAGGAAAAAACAATGCAATTTCTGGATTTGTGAGACGTGTCTGGAGCAAGGCCCACTACTCGTATGGTGAGAGGCAAGTACTTGCGTAACAAATTGAATGCTGCGCAATCCGCCATATTGTAGGCCAATGCGGGCGCGGTCATATGATACTGTGTACCTTAACGCTCTTCTCACGGGATATTACAGAGTCAAAAATTAGAAAATCACATTGTAAATGTTTCTATCAACTATGATAAATAAATTACGAAAAATTTAAATCATCATAAAGAGATTTATAGTATTACAGTGATTGTAGTTTTAAATCCAAAAGCACTGAACAGAAATTAGAGTCCACTCTTAACTAGTCAAATTACAAGATTAGAGCAAACGTAAAGACAAAACTACTGTAAATTAAAATCCTAGAACCTAAATATACCATGAAAAGAACTTTGGATGGTTTGCGTTTGGTTTAATCGAAGTTAAGTTTTTATCCTTTCCTGTAAAATTTTGTTTTACTCACGAGTTTTGATTTTAAGGTAACAATATGTTCTTCAAATAACAAGTGTAGAATAATATATACAATATTAATACGCAATTTATAATTACTAATAAAAATTATCCCATTTCGACACATGAATGAGAAAATGTTTTCCAAATTGAATGCCAGGATTGTCAAAGAAAATATATCAGGATAACTAAAAGAAAATATAAAATAGATGAACATGGAAATAATATTTTAGAAGTACCTCATATATTAAATTCGAAACACAGGATAAATATAATCACAAAATTGATTTCAAGAATATCCAAGGTTAATAGCAAAAACTCTTAATATTAAATTTACATCAACATAACAACAACACAACATGATTGGTGCATAAATAATACTGTTTTTGCACAGTGCTGTCTCATTAATTTTTTGTGCAGCAGCCCATGTTAGTTTTAGTTATATGGTAAAGCCTTATTTTAAAATACAAAGAAACAAGCAAGTTAATAATATCGAACAAATCTTTTCCACTTTTGAGGGACTAGAACTTGAAGCATAATTGTGCTCATTAGAAATTTCACCACAAACTAAACTAGATTCTGGTGCAGATGATTCTTCTTCCTGATGCGGAGCAAAAGGCAGAAGTCGCTAAAGCACTTTTCTTTTTTTCCCCTACAAACCAACAAAGAAAAACCTTTACCTACGTTTTTCACCGAGCACAAAAGAATATAAGTGTGTTCAAATTCGTATTGCTTAGGCTTCTCTTGATAAGAATTGCGAGTTTAATTTGGATATCACACATTTGTCATAACTATTACGCTCATTTGAGGGAAAAGCAATAAAATGGGACATTATTTTATTTCACTTGCATTTAAAGTGTCATGCCTACGCTAAAATGTACTAGTAAATGTGATTTATATATATATATATATATATATATATATATATATACATATTTATATATATATAGTATATATATATATATAGATATATATATAGATATATATATATATATATATATATATCCTTCCTAAATTAATGTACAGCTTGTATGTTGATTACTTTTGATGTGAGAAACAAGAAAAAAATTGGGATGTTATCTACATCTGTTACTAGCAAAAAATCACACAAGGGAAATTAGTTTTTTCCACAAAAACTAATGTTCTTCAATACATCATACTACAAATCAGGACGGTGTTGTGTATATTCCTATCGTAAATATTAAAAAAATATATAAAAAATATAAAAAATATCCATTCTCTTTTTCAGAGAAACTAAATGTAGAAGGCACTGTTGAATTCTTCAAAATATTTTTCTGACCACCATCCCAGAAGTCTTCTGGTTTGAAATGATCCGAACATAACCGATGATTTTGAGTGGGGATAAAATTCTTCCTTTCCACTGCAATCAACCATTTTTTCAATAACTGTTTATCATTCATCGGAAACCTGTAAAGATACGTATTCTCATATCACTACTTCATTTCACACGTTATCAGCTCCAAATTAATTAGATATATGTATCAACATGTTCAAAAACACATGTACACTCACTTGTGAAAAGATAATGTTTCCGGGTTCATCTCTGTTTGTGCAGCCATATTTTGCACATGATCTTACCATTATGAAAAAGCTCTTGTGTTTACTAAGTATTAGTAACTCAAAAGCACTGCAAAATCAAAATTTACTTGGAAATAACCACAACACTCGTTACGTACGGGCAAACAACATGCCTGACAGTGAACTAGTTGCCTACAATATGGCGCCCTTCAATTTGTGACATTACTCTAGCGCAATATGTGTGTCTAGGTAATACTATCCAATGTCTTTGCTTGGGACGCTAAAGAACGAGGAATTCGGGAAAATACAAATATTTAGATTACTAATTTCCAATTCGCGCAGAAATTGAAAGACAACTAGGCTGTTTCTGGTCTTTGAAGAAGTATTTATAGTTTCGTTAGATACACAAGAACTCTTAGAAAATACAAAAACAATGAATCCGTTTCGGTTTTAACTGAAAATGCAATTATTTGACCGTGCTATTCCGATTAATCTTCTTCCGGGCAACCATCTGAATTCTCATGTTTCGTGCGTCGTGAGAGATTGCGTTACATCAGCTGACTTCACGCTATAGCAAGAAGCAACAATGTGATTTTGGCCTCAACATTTTGAAACTTTTCTCAAAAATGGCCTCAACAATTTTGATTAAACTTTGCCCTCGGAAAACGTAAAGAATGCTTAAGTGAATGGTGCAGGTGAATGGTCACGTTTTCGTTGAAATACCCAACTTTTCGAAAATTACAACGTTCAAAAACGTTTTAGGCGCCTTTCTACAACTACAATATTGAAGTCATATATTTTTTCTTAATGAAAAGTGTTCTTTAAAAACAAATTTTGAAATAAGGCCAAGGACTACAATTTATCAAAAATATGAGCGTTTTCGCGTAATTTTGTGTGAAATACAGACATTTTTTACATTTTTTTAACAATTTTCTTTAAAAAAGTTCCAATTTTTTCTTTAAATGTTTTCCTCGTGAGCATCAAAGGAAGAAAAAAGTGGTGTTAGTCTCATTTTCGGCGAACTCTGTATTTTCGAATATTGTTCAATCTTAACAATTCAAAAGAAAATTGAAGGTGGAGATTCTTGCCTTAAACGGAATCTGTTCTAAAAAATCAGCTCTTAAAAAAAGGACATTTGAAATTGTTAGAAAAAATTAGTATTTTTTGTGGAATTTGTGCTTAAAATATATTCACTTAACAAGAAAACATTTTCTCAAAATTCACCCCAAATTTTGTCTTAAATTTTCTTTAACAAATACAACAATAAAAGTTTTAAGAAATGGCGCAAAACTCATTTTCTCAGAATATTAAAAAAATTGTAAATTTACAAATAATGCGAGAAAGTATGTTCTGCTCTAGAAGCACATTTTTTTCGTATATTCTCTGTTATTCACTCCCTTATCGTTGAATTGAAATATTTTAAGAATATCATAGAAGGATTTCCCTACCAATTTTTTATAGGCTAAATTTCCATTAAACATTTGGAGACTTTTTTGAAAAACTGTCGTTTAAGCGTTTTACGAAAATGTGCAATATTTGTTCATTTTCACAAGAATGAGTTTTGAATGTTAGAGAAACTGCATTTGAAATTATTTGAAGCACTTGCACTCACAAATGCAATTATGTATTAAAAACGCCCGTAACATACGTAAATATTAACGCGATGAAAGATGTATTAAAGTATTACTTTTGTTGAAAACGATTTCTTAAAAAAATCAAAATGAAGTTTATTTCATTTTATTCACTGAATTTAGCACTATAGACACAGAACGTTTAAATAACAAACACAAGATGTAGATCTTTTTTTTTTTTTAGATCGCATCAACTGCAAGGTCAATAGCGACCACACCAATTACAATATCCAATACACAAGTTTAAAGTTAATATCCAATGCAACACCATATTGTTATAATACCACAAATCTACAATAATACAATACAACACTATAAGTTTGAGCTTAAATTTCCGACATAATACCAATACATGTACAAACCTTAACCACTTGATTTTGATGGGCAGGGGAATACAACAATGCACCAACATTCAGTCCTCGCTAGAGGTTTTTCGCTGTAAGGAAAACTTGGGACACGACTCAATGATGTGGTCCAAAGGAAGAGTACAACTACATACATCACAAGTTCGGAGGGAGGGGGGGATTCTTTTGTAGAAGTGAAGATGACTCATTTTTAAATGTGACGGCAACATTCTTGTTAAAATCACTTGTTCTCTTCGACTAAGTTTTTTATTGGTTACGTATACCATGAAGTTTTTCAGTTTTATGAATACTGCTTGCTTTGTAATCTTTCCATGTACTACCATTCCATTTTACCTTCATTAGTTCCCCAACAAGCTTCAAATTATCAGTGACAGTGTAGGATGGATTGCGCATTTTATTGTTCTTCAGATTAACAACTGCGGTTTCTCTTCTATTTTCACTATTTGTGATGTGATGTTCTAGTACCGGTGATGCCCAGGCAAAAGTGACATTTTTCCTTGCTGAATGGAACAGAGCAGATCTTGGGTATAGATATCATTTCCGATTTAATACTTGTGTTGATAACTTTATGTATTATTGGCAATGAGGATGAAAAGATGATAAAATTAGGTTGTTTTTTAGTTAGTGTTTTTGGATTACAAATTTAAGCGCTACACAAATTTAAGCATACACATCCGCGGTAGTGCAGCTGGCATAATTCGCAAGCTGATATTTGATAGTTTTGTCCGGTAAATATACAAGGGCTTCAGTTGCTTAATGTTTATCACTTCTTTTAACGTATAAAATGCAGTAGTTGTTTAATTTGAGATGAATTCAGAGAAGGTAGTGATCTTTTCTTTTTTGATAAGCTGCAAAAAAATTTGGTTAACGTCAGTTTGGTGTTTTCCAAGGAGGGGTACTACATTTTTTTATTTTTCTGTGCGATTATGTTGTTTGTTTCGATCTCTTATATCAACATAGACAGTTTTATGGAAATTATAAACACTTTTTTCAGTATATCCGTACTTGAGGAAAAACATCGTTGAAGATTATTGAGTTAGTTGATGAAGCAGTTAACAGCATTCTTGACAGATAATAATTCTCTGCGAAATATAAGAGATGATTACTTGGCTTCAATTTGTATACTACCTAATGGGCTAGTATGGAAACAACCAATGCATATTCTGAGTCCTTGATGATGAATTGTATCTACTTTTTTCAAGGTCCTTTGTTTGGAAGAGTTGTAAATTACACATCCATAATCAATTTTGCTGCTTACTATGGCTTTGTAAGTAGGAGTAAATCTTTATCTGCACCCCAATTGTAACGAGACAAGTATTTAAGAATGTTGAGTCGGTTCTTGCATTCATCTATGAGATATTGAATATGACTTTTCCTTATCATTTTGCAGTCAAATAGCATTCCTAATAGTCTTGTGCACTGAGTGAATTTTAAATCTTGTTGGCCCAGTTATAATTTGGGAATAATTGATTGATTTTGCTTAGAGAACATTTTAGAACACAACGGCTTAGAAAACAGAATACAGTCTGTTTTCTTGGCAGAAAATTTAAAAGCTGATATTTTAGACCAATCATGTAAGTTGTTTAGGGCTGCTTGGATGGTATATTGAGTGTCGTTAATATTTTTTCCTTTACAAAGGATAATGATATCGTCTGCATATTTCCTAGTTATTGTAGGTGATTCGATATTTACATCTGCATTATTGATAGCAACTAGGAAAAGTGAAACGCTTAAGATTCAACCTTGTGGAACTCCATTTTCTTGACCTATCATTTTCGAGAAGTAACTAATGACTCTGACTTTTATTTTGCGATTTGTTAAAAAAATTTCAGAAATGAAAACATGTTTCCTCCAATTCCAATTTTACAATGATTTAAAAGAATTTGGTGTGTCCAAACCATATCATAGGCGTTTTTAACGTCTAAATTGACAGTAACACATGCTGATTATTCATTAAGGCTTCCTGAATATATGTGTCAACATTTATAAGATGAGATAGGATTATTTCTTTTATTTTTCCAACATTATTATTTTTGAAATTTGTCTCTTGAAAACAAATAATGTCTGGTAGATACAAATTACAAAATAATTGAATGCTTTCAAGTCTGGGTATGTAACCACTGACATTCCATTGCAACACTTTCATCAATTAATGCCAATTATTCAACTTTCCGTACTTGTATCTGCATCATTTATTTCTTTTTTTTCTTGGATGATTTTTTTATGATCAAGAGGTTTTGTGGGTTTGATTTTTCTACTCAAAGACTCAGATTGTGATGAGCATTCAGATAGGAGCTTTCTTTTATTTAAATGAGGGAACTTTTATTCATCCATTGTTGGTGTTAGTGACTGTAGATGCATGCCTTCAGATTCCAGATATTTCTCAATTTCTGGTTTATTATGAACAGCATCAGTAGATGTAGACTCATTTCTAGTATGTTTAAATGGGCATTTGTTGGCAATGTGACCTTCTTCCTTACAAAGAAAACAAGAAATGTTTTTATTCTCAATTTAATTTTTTAAAATTTCTTCTAAATTCTCAATTTAATCACTTTCTGTGCGTGTGTGCCAAAGTGCATGAGGTGTCTACCTTGATCTTGTCATGCCAACAGCTTATCAGCTGACTGACACAATCAGTATGTTCAATCTCTTAGGGTATTTTACATTCTAATTAATCAACATTTAATTAATTATTGTAATGCATTTGACTATTCATTGAAGATTAATTATATTAAGTTAATTGAGTTCCACGTCTTGTGAATATCCCTCTACGATTGCTCCCTCCTACTAGATCATTATACAATCTTATTTCCGATACGTCAAAACTTCCATCTCGCTAATAATAAAGATGGTGGTCCTTCGAATCTATTCTGAGTGTTTGACGTAAGTGCTGGAGTGAGCACACCCCACAAAATCTACCGTCCGCTTGTATCCAGCTGCTTACTCCTCCAACTGGAAATGTACCTGGACTTTGGTGACTTCGGCTACGAACTGGGAAATCTCCTGCTGAAGACGACAATGCTTTCGACTATTAGCACATCTTCTGATTATATTGTAAAAGGCATTGTTATCGGTACGGATTGGAGTCGTGGAATTGTTAAAGTGCACAATAAACATCGTGAATATTTCTTGTGTATTTTTTGGATAAAACAATTGGCGTCGAGGGGGGACGGCGAGTGCGACGGGCGCAGCGGAATTGGGGCGCCAGCAGCGCTTCATGCGGTTTCAGCATGTTTATCCTTGAAAATAGATTTTATTACATGGGAGTTTTTTGTTTTTTTTCTCCCTTTCAAAAATTCAAAATTTAAGTAGTATATGACTTAGTGTAGGGATCACAGAATTTTGAAAATGTGCACACAATTCACTTTTCCCCATAGCACGTCATACGCAGTTTTTAACTGTTTTTGACGTAAAATAAATAAATAAAAGCAGCAGCGAGCTACGCAGCAACGGGCGCCGTTCGAAACTTTCAGGTCGGCGAGACAAAGGGACGAGGGCAAGCACAAGCTCTGGCCATTTTCACCACTTGCACCGCACAAAGAGAACTGGTTCTATTAGGTGGATAGTTTAGAGCAACATTGGGAGTACCGGAATCATGAGTGAAGATAAGGAAAGGGCAGCATTTTTAAGTTACGTGGACAGGGACAAGTAAATTGAAAAACGTACGTGCAGGTAAGGAAACCACGAAGCTAAAATAGGAAGAAATTAAAAAATCATTAAATGAACATGATGAGAAAAATCACATTGTGGCGTGTAGGAAAGCATTATTTCAGTGCAAGAAAAAGGAAAACCAGTCATATGTTCAATGGGTAACGGAGATAAATTTGTTAGCGCGAAAGTGTGACTTTATTTGCCAGGCGAAAGGAAAGAAATCATACGCGGAGTCACAGATTAGAAATGTCTTGATTTTGCACACACCGGAAAAGAAAATTATATTCGAGGCATTAAGCAATGGCAATCTGAAGCGAGAGGAAGTAAAACGGATAGAAAATTGTAATTCAAATGAGAAACTCCCGTTAAAACGTATTAGATTAATTTAAATTATAAAAATGAGATTCGTTCTTTTGGTTTGACAGTTATAAAATGTTAATTTCAGCGAAGTTTCAGTGGTTTCAAGTGGTATGTTGGTGGACATTAGTTCCGTTTAGAATTGATATAATATAAATTATTATAAATTTACGAAAAAAAATATTCTGATCTCCTACTACCACTAATTTAATTCTCAGCTATAAAAGAAGCAGAATGACTATGAAATTCCTACGTTCTATTGAACATTCAAATTACGTATTCATCTTATCAACCCGAACTATTATAGTGATATCGAAACAGGCGCGAAAAATGTAGATATCCCCCTGAGTAATACACAGTCTCCCTGTGCACTAAAAAGTCTCATGGTCGGGATGATAAGTTCTTGTATGTCTCCAAAGACGCTGAAAAATGCTTTTAAAAACGAAACGATCGTGACAAGAGCAGATAACACGACAATAAAGCGAATATTTGAGAAATACTTCAGAGCATTGTGAAATCTATAGAAGTGTCATAGTTACTTCATACAGAATTAGAGCCATAGGTCAAATTGTGAAAGAGAAGTGATGAAATTTACGAGAGTGGAGGAGACAAAATGTGTAGACATTCTTGGCAATAAACAGCAATGAAGAAAGTGACTGCAATAAAAACAATCCCCCAGACGGCATATTTTGTTTTCAGTTTTCTGTTCTCAGTAGCTGATTCCAGAGTGTCTTTAGATCATAAGACGAACGACGTAACTAGATCCTTTGTATTAGTATATAGTAATAGTAATAGTCGTATTTATTTATTTATTTATTTATTTATTTATTTATTTTACGTCAAAAAACAGTTAAAACTGCGTATGACGTGCTATGGGGAAAAGTGAATTGTGTGCACATTTTCAAAATTCTGTGATCCCTACACTAAGTCATATACTACTTAAATTTTGAATTTTTGAAAGGGAGAAAAAAAACAAAAACTCCCATGTAATAAAATCTATTTTGAAGGATAAATAGCAATAAATTTTGAATTTTGAAAGGGAGAAAAAAAATCAAAAAACTCCCATGTAATAAAATCTATTTTCAAGGATAAATAGCAATAAATTTTGAATTTTGAAAGGGAGAAAAAAACAAAAAAAACTTCCATGTAATAAAATCTATATTCAAAGATAAATAAGCAATAAATTTTGGCTCTTATTACTTCCTGCCGCGACAACATGGAAACGATAATTTGAATAATTGTATTTCCCACTGAATTCTAGAAGACGTGCTCAGAAAATGAAGTTACATTTATGTCCAGAAGCAAAACAAGGGGCCATCTCAGCATTTGCTCAATGGATCAGGGAAACTGGACGAAAAACCTGATGGAGATGGGAGATATTCTGCAGAAATACATCCCGTAATACCCAGACCTGAATGTTACAGAAACGTGGTGTTAAACCCATCAAGCCGTGGAATGCAGACGAGGGCTCCGGCGGGTGAGGCTGGGCTCGTGCCTGCGAGAGGCGAACGCGGGCGTCGCCGAGCGCGGCGCTGCCACTGCGCTGCGAGTGATCGGAGGGAGAGGACAGAACCCCGGTCCCGTGGTCAGTGCTACGGTTCGTGAGTGTTAGTTAGTTAATGCCTTATTTTACGTGGTGAGACTCGGGCCATCAGGCCCGCTCTTCCGTCTGACCACGCAAATTTCGCTACGCTCCTTTCACCTCCTAGCGGAGAAAGGAGGTATTATCTTGGGCGACGAAACTGGCGGATCTCAATTTTGCTCAGAGGCTTCTTTTAGGCTTGAGGATCTTTTACATGCAGTAAATATACTACATGGGACAGCCGGCTTTACTTGCCCTCCGAAGGATTTTTTCGCCCTTAAAAATCCACGGCTTCGATCAGGTTTGAACCCGCAAACTCGGGTACAACAGACCAGTACGCTAACGGTTATACCACCGAATCCCGCAAACAGCCATCCAAATTGTGTGTGATACAGCCATCCAAATTGTGTGTCGTGGGTGCGGCAAGAATCTCTCTTCAGATTAGCAATGCGAATCCTGCGGCGATTGGTTCCCAAAAGTTGTGATTGTTCCCAAACGAAAATGCTGGGCTTGCCTCAAATGCAAGGATCACAGTGTGCAGCGCCTAGAAGAAGAGCTGCGATCCGCACGAAGCGAAATCGCAGACCCGAAGATGGCTGATAACGCCTTTAATGAGCAACTGGCGGAGTTGAGAACCAAATCTGCGACTGAATTCGTGACTAAATCTTCAAATGACAACGCTAGTGACACTTCGGTGAAGTTGCCCGGAAATCAGAGACTTGAACCAACCTTGGTATATCGTTTGCCCAAGTTTGCCCACCAAAAATTTTCGTTTGTCCACCCCCAGAAAAAAGACGGAAAACAAATTTTCGGATTAACTTCACGCTAGACTGAAAAAATATGGAAATTCAACCTAACTTGGCATATTGTTTGTCCATCGTTTGACCAGGTTTGCCCACTACTAGAAACAAATTTGGCGCGAGAAATAATTTCAAACCAACTTGAGGTTGGTCGGAAAAAAGTCTGGAAATTAATTTAACCAAACATCGAATATCCCTTAACCATTATTTTCCCAGGAGTGCGCATAAAAAATTGGTTACATTCTATTCGTTAAAAGTGTGTTCTCGTTTGCCCAGGCACGGAAATGGAATTACAAGCAGAAGCGGTATTTATAGAGGGTTGTAATTATATTTCTGTATTTGGCCAAACAAAAATCATTTCTGGGCAAACGAAAACACACTATTTGGAAATAGTATGCACTATATCATAAATGTTAATTTTGCGGTACGGTTATCCCGACCGACCATAAAAGCGAATTCGCTGGCCGGAGCCCTCTGTAAATGCAGCTTCCGCTTGTAATTCCATTTCCGTGCCTGGGCAAGCGAGAACACACTTTCCAATGTAACCAAATGTAACCAATTTTTTTATACGCACTCCTGGGAAAATAATGGTTAAGGGATATTCAATGATTGGTTAAAGTTCCAGACTTTTTTCCGACCAACCTCAAGTTGGTTCGAAATTATTTTTCGCGTCAATTTTTTTTCTAGTGGTGGGTAACAAAATCCAAGTATACATATTAGAACAAGATTTATTGACTTTCTGTATCAGGGCTCCGCAATTCTAGTTTTCTGTCAGAAAATAGTCGTTTTTTGTCGCAGCATTACATAACTTTATCTATACTCTATTCTCTCTCTCTCTCTCTCTCTCTCTCTCTCTCTCTCTCTCTCTCTCTCTCTCTATATATATATATATATATATATATATATATATATATATATATTACTCCGCTTATGGACGTATACGAGGAAGTAAAAATTGAAATAAGACATTGACTCGATGAACACAGTGACGCTTTGTCATATAAATATTTCTAAAGTGATGATTCACCCCATTTGGGTATGTGTATTCATGTTGGCAGGAGGTTCGGAAATCTCTCGGAAGTGGAAATCTACCGGTATTGCGAATGTTCTCTCTTGCTAACGGTCGCTTGTTTCTAAATACTGTTTTCTTTTACGTGAATTCATGGATCTCATCTTTCAAATTCTGAAGATTCTTGAAAAATGTAGGGAATTCCTTGCGTTTTCTTTGCTCGTTTTCAGATAGTTTCGCACAGCCTGTAACACTAATCTAGCGTATCTTCATGAAAATGCTAAATTTGACAAATTGACTGCAAAGCGTGGTCAGTCCAAGTCTGATCCCCTGGTGCAAAGGCCGATGTGCACTGGGGGTAGCAATTGATAGGGTGCTCTACATTGCACTTCACTTCACTTCACTTCACTTCACAATATAACACTTATGCATCGCTAGTATATAACCTACTATTCTTAGTTAAGTCCCTCATTTACTTATGAATATCCTAAATTAATTTCCATAACTATAGAACGCTTTGAGAAAAGGGTTCAAAGGTTTTTGCAGGCAATCTATTCCATTCCGTTACCATTCAATTTATGAAGGAAAATTCCCAACATCTGCTTTGCGGTCTTAAATTTATTTTGTGCCTGTAATACCCTCTACTAATGTATGTAGAATACTTAGCCGCTGTTTAATTTCTTTCCAAGCTGGATGACCGCTATAAGCCTTATAAAAAGCGCAGACTCATGCCATTGATCGCCTAAATGAAATTGCCATTGATCGCCTGCATTTGGAGTGAATCCCACCCAGCCATTTTCTTGTCCCTGAAAGTAAATTAACTGCTCTACGCTCAATCCTTTTCAAATTCTTACACAGCATAATTTTGAGCGAATGCCAACAAATACTCCATTTGGGACAAACGAGTGATTTTATACTTCATTATTGGACAAACAATCAAGTTCCTTCGCGTTTGTCGTTCTATTTTTAAAGATGTGCTTTATAAAGGTAAGGGATCGAGGCTTTCCCTACAACAAAATTTACGTGACTTTTTAGCGTAATTTACTATCTAAATGGATTCCTAGGTATTTGCACGAGGAAATTCTTCGAATAATGTCGTTATTAAAACGGCAATTTGTTTCTCTGGAGTTCCTGCCAAAAGTGATGGATTTGCATTTAGAGCTACTTACGATCATTCCATTATTTTCCGCCCAGAAATTTAATGCAAGGTCTTATTGCAGCATTTCTTCATCTTCTTGCAAAATCCATACTACGATATATTATGCAATCGTCTGCAAATAGCCGAAGATTTGAGATTAAGTGCGCTGGCAGATCGATGACGAACGCTAGAAATAGAAGAAGTCTAATAACACTCCCCTGTGATATTCCTGACGTATCGCTTACTTGGAAGATAACACTTACCCAATTTTCTGTCTCGCAGAAACTCGCTAATCCACGCCCCCATCGACTCCTGAATTCATTGATTTCTGCATAAGTCGATCGTGTGGAACGACATCGATCGCTTTGGCAAAATCTGTGACCACTGCGTCTACTCTCCCGCTGCGTCAACTTCATGTCCTAGATCCTGATTTTGCTGGACAACGTGACTTTCGCATGAGTAACCACTCCTGAATCCTTGTTGGCCATTATAGAGTCATTTTTTGATTTGCTATTTGTTTTTAATGTAACTAGAAAATAGATGCTAAGTTTGCAGACCATTCACGAAAGACATATCAACCTATAAACACGTAACAGTTTTGTCACCACTTTTAAGAATTTGTACTACAAAAGCTAATTTCCAATCTTCATGTACTTTTGGATTGTTCATGAACACATGAAATATTGTAATTAGTTACGGTAATAATTCCTCTCCTTGTTTATTTATATCTGTAGAGATGGTCGTCTGGAACCCTTGACTTATCATTTTTCATTAATTATCCTTTATTCCGTTGAACGTTTACTTCAATCTTGAACTGATTTATAACTGAATATCCTTGAATTAGTGAGTGGTTCGTATTGCTTTTGAAAATCGAACTGAAATATTTATTTAACGCATTAGCTTTTGTCCGATCATCAGTAATGAGCGTGTTTCCTCTTACGCGTGTAACTGTGATATCCTCTTTATTTCCCAACTAGAATATTTTTAAAGCATGCCCCCTGAGCAATTTTTTTTTTTAGAATTTTGGAAACTATTGTATAGCTTCGTATATAGTATCTTTGAACATGCTCCATATTTCTTCCATACCTCCCTCTGTTCTCAGAAAGCGGATGTATTGTTTCCAAAAATCCTCGCAGCCTTTGTTTTCTTGTATTGCCGTACTTTTGGTCCTAACGTAACGCCTTTTCTTGAAATATTTTCGGCTAAGTCAAGAGAACTGCTTCGTGATCACAAATGTCCTCAACAACTTCACGAGATATGAAAAGTTATTTCGGGCTAATTAAGTAAACATCCAAAGTCGCGTCCTGCCGCCTCTCGCTCTGCACCACCTGATTTAATCCGCTGACCCAAATTAGTCTGTTGACAAGGGTTTGGACTTTCCCCTCGCTCACGGCTTCCGCCCAGACTGCGCTAGGTATATTGAAGTCGCCATCAATAACATTAGGGTGGCCATTTTCGTTTCCTGTTGTCCGAATGATGTCATCTAAAATGTCATATCCGTCGATCGGAGACCTATGACATGCATTAATTTCTAATATGGTTCCTAATTTCTATATCCATCATTTCCAACTCTGTACTGACCCAATGTAACCTAATATCCATGTCTCCTTTGACAGAAATAAAGACTCCGCCCCCTCTTCTATTTCTATCTCTTCTAAAGATCTTGTAATTGGAATGAGAAATCTACGAGGATCCGATTCCCGCAGTTAGCCACGACTCAGTCCTTATCACTATTTCGGGATCGCAGGCATCAACTAGATTCCAAAACTCTCTTTATTTATTGATTATACTACGATGGTTCACCTGCACCAACCTGAGGAGTCCTTTCCTCGCCTGCACGTGTTCTCAAGAAGCCGCCGCCGCCGCCGTACCGGGAGCGGTAGCTCAGTGCATCAATTGATGTCACCGCAGCGCCTCTGACCGGGAGGGCCTAGGTTCCCACTCCCCACGGCGGCAGGAGTTTCGACACTAGCTTTTCAGCTAGGTCGAGTTCAGTCGCTCCCTGGAGGAGAATTCTAGCGGCCGGCTGCTCTGATCGGTAGTTTTCCGTGGTTTCTCCAATCAACACCAGGCGAATGCCGGCGTAGTACCCTACCAAACGGGCCACGGACCGCGCGCGATCTGTCCTTCCTCTTCCTTGTCCTATCCTCTCCCCTTACACACACACTTACAGTAACATGCACTACACTACCACATATTCCGGAAGACCGGTTGGGAGCTTAGAGCTTGTCCCGGCTGGGGCGGTGCCCCGCTGGTGGGAGAGTCCTGGTTAGGGGGAAACCCCACTAGCCAATGGTAGGTCGGCGCCAGATCTCGCCATCAAGGGGAGGAGTATCACCGCCATCTCCCGAAAAAAGACATGCATTACACTAACGGGACTAACGACCGAAGCAGTTGACGCGCCCAGAAACACGATAAAATCAATCAATCAAAAATGTCGCCGCCGCCCCGCCCCGTTGCCGTCATCCCGTCCCTCGACGCCGCTCTGGCGTTCGTCCACACTATTATAGGTGTGCAGCTGTCACATTCGGAAAAAGATGTTTCATCATTATTGGCAAAATTAAATCGATTTTTGCTCATCTCTAACCAATTAGTAATAGTTCTCAACATAATTACGGTAACAATGGAAGAAAATTTCAACATAAATACTTATACGCGCACTTGTATGTCTCCGCCCACAGTTCCCAACACATACTTTTTTTTGAAAATTACAAATTTAGATAGAACTCACAGTGTTCAAAGCTAGGAATAGTCACGCATGAGTAGAAAATCTTCCTTTTTTTCAGAAATTTGAATGGACCTCGGATGAAAGTGTGAGGGAGTCCTGCACAGGTCCAGCTGCAGAGTTATTCTCGTTCCAAGCATATACACACCATGGTTATAAAATATTATGAGAATTCTTCAGATGCATAGATAATAAATCATCTCGTGGCATTTGAAGCCACAAAAATTCTGTGTTTTTAAAATCTTTGGGGCGTATATATTATAAGTTCTATCCAATACTTCAATTTTTTTATATATTTTTGTTCTATATATTTCACAATGAAAGCATTATGTGGTAGTGCATTCATTATCACTGAAACCTGACACAGTAACCGACTGAAATAGTACATAAACTTGAAAGAGTTTTTTCTATCTAAACAAAATATCTATCACGTGGAAGAAAACTATCCACTGGATTACAACTTTGTTGTACTGAAGAAAAGTAAACAAAAAATATTTAAGCAGTGTGAGAATTCTGTGATTATTATTTTGAGTAATACATCAATCTGACCAAATAATGAGATGGTATGACAGATAACGGTATGACAGAGCGGGATATAACAAAGAAACTATTAAATCTTTGCCTAAAAAATTGAAAAAAGAATGAAACCTTTCCCTAAAAATATCCGTGAATTTATTAAGTGGGAAATGAATGAGAATTTGGGTATGAGATCAAAATACTTTTAGTAGCATCTTTAAACATCTGCATTCTCTTACCTCGAATGTTCAAAAAAATATTTTAAACTACACTGCTAAAACTAACTTGCCTCCGAGAAATGCTTTCCTTGGCAAAACGTATTTTAATGTCACACTTTTTATGCAATGTGTTAGGAATAATAATTGTTTGTTATGGTTTTTTAAATAATACTCTGTAAAGAGAAGTTGCTTCTGATCAGAGTCCAATTTCTTGCAAACTTCGTATTGAGAATCAATGCTAATATTAATTAAAAATTTTCAATAGAATAGAAGAGAGAAAATCAATAATTCCTCAGTAGATAACAATTTTGTTGATTGCCTACTTGGTTTTGTTGTTTCCTGTAAGTCTGTGATTGTATTTTAATTCTATTATGTCTGTATCTGTTAACATTTTATGTTAAATAAAATAAGTTATAAATATATTTGAAGACTTTGATCTACTCTGACACTTTGTTAGAAGGTGTTTGGCACGTTTCATAGCACATTTCCTTATAGTATATTCTTTGCCATGATCTTTGAGGCATTTTCTTTTGAAGTCCTTCCAATTATCTACATTTATTTTACGCCTCCGGCCTCTATTACTGTGCTTCAGCACGCCAAGCGATTGTGACGTCGTGAGAACACAACAGCAATCAGACACGAGCTTCAGATATTTACATATTTATTAATAAGTATTTACAAATAAATAGTTTTACACGTACAGCTCTGATAGACACTATACCCCGATCGCAGGAGAGATCCTTAAAAGATGCACATCTGCCTGACTCGTGGCCCTCGCCACTCCTCAGGGAGTTTACGCGCACAGCGTAGAGCCCTGGCGACCGCAGTCACCTGTGGAAAAAATGTTCCACAGCGGCGTCCCATCACATGGGTTACCCTACGAGCATATCTCGTCTCCGCACAGCCCTGGGTGCAAGTTTTGTGCGTTCGCACGAGGTTTTCACTCAGCTCCAAACCCACCCCTGCGCTTTCCGCTCTTGCTTATATACCTCCCAGACCACGTGACACGCAACGTCATTTCGCTTTTGCGGGGCACTTCATGCCACGTGACTGTCGCGCCACCACGCATTTTGGGTTTCCCTTCGCCTGGTTTCTCAAAATACCTCGGGTTGCCTCCGCCTCTAGCTACCGCCTTTTCATTGTACTTCCTTTCTCCACCCAGCATTCTCTGGCGCCCTAATCCTGCGACGCGGTGCCTGCAAGGCGCCGTCTTCCTGCTTGGTAATATAATACGGTACACGATGATCCTTCAGTTGCATACTCCGCCATCTTGACAGATGTTACAACCTATTTCTACGAAATGCGATGTTCAACTATTAATATCTAGAGAACTATTACACTATCGGAAAATATAGTGCGCCACAATGTAGAGCATCGGTATTATACTTTTACTTTACTTATATCCTTATTTCGTCAACTTTGTTGGTTACATTCCTATTCCGGGCACCCCTTCACTTATATCCACCTGATGAAGCGCATTCGGAAGGATTGCACAGACGCCCAGTTTGCGCATCGCCCTGGCCGTTCACCCGACTGGGCAAAGCTGCGTCGCTTCCTGTCCGGCAGCACACGGCGCTAGGTGCAGGATTAACGCGAACAAGCTTTCGGGATTCGGGCAACCAAACACATGGGTCCTCGTGAAAATCAGGGACCGATGGGTTTCGTTGTACCAATTTTGCCTTGTGTGACAATTACAGCATACACAAGGTTCGATCTGTATAAGAGCGGACGGACAAAATCCTCTCGCTTCCCGAGTGCGCACACGCACTAAACGCACTCGTTTAGTGTGTGTGCGTGAAAGAATGAATGAATTCTGCTTTGCGGGAGATCTTTGCTTGGTGAGTCACCTGAGGGGAACGCAGCGGGCGCGACGGAGCTTGCAAGGAGTGGGAGGATGAGGGGGGGCGCAAGGCCGCTGCGCCTGACTCAGCCGCTGCGCCATCACGCTGTGCGCCCATCTGCATCCGCCGCCGCCGCCTGCGTCAGGCTCCCGCAGACCGGCGCGGTGGATCCGCAGCGGCTGCGGCGCGGAAAGTTCCCAGCTAGACGCGACTGCGGCATTCGCGGGACTGTTTTTTTCTAAACTTAGCAACAGGATTTATCCTCTTTTTCGTTACCAGAACCGGGCAATAATAGTTTTTCTGGCGAAAATTCATCGTTTTGTAATGCAGCAAATTTCATTTGAAACCGAAATACTTGACTTTAAAACAATTACTTTAAGAATATTAAAGAAGGATTTAACCTAGTCCTAATTGCAATTTTTAATTGAAAAAATAAGGCGGTGAAAAGTGCCCCCAAACCAAATCGATATTCGCGATGAATCAATTCGTATGAAGGAGAATACAAAATGACGTAGATTCACAAAAAATCAGCCTTCTAGGGCAAACTGTTGCAGAGATACAAAGAGAAACATATTTTGCATGTTTTTTTCTCAGCATCTATTGCGTATATCAGGGTGAAAAAATGGTAGAGACGGGGAAACTGTTGAATTTGAAGGTATTTTTCTCAATGAATTTTGACGCCAAACTCATATAGCCAAAAAAAATATTTTTTTTTAAATTCATTTTCGACGAGGAAACATTGGAGTACTGTTTCAATTTCCCCCCTAAAATCGGTCTTACATCATTCTATAACATTTTTTTCAGATTTTTAGAGAATATGGACGGTAGTGAAAAAAATGAAAACCAATTTTTTCAGTTTAAACATTTGAAATTCACGCCAAAACGTGATTGAAAAAACTTGTTTCACCAATGTTTAAACAGTTTGTGTTAAAATTATGGAAATATCTTGCTTACCAGGATAATTTGGGACTTTTTGCTAACAAATGTTTGTTTTATGTGCAAAGTATTTATATTATCGAAATAAAATTATCAAACTTCTTTTGTTTTTAGATTTATCTAAAAGTCCAGCAGTTCTAGGATGAAAATACAGTGTGTTAGAGACCAAAAACTGCGCGTTTACAATTTTTGAAAAAGTGAAAATATACGAATGATGTTGTGTAAAACTGTTTATTATATTATCTGTTGTATATTTACAATATAATCGTAGATATAATGTAACTAATGCATATTTGTTTGATTCCAAGTGTACACTGAAAAAAAATCGAATCTGTTTTCTCAACTGAATATTTTTTTTATCTAATTTTATGATTTATTTTTAATTTTAATTGTAAAGTTCATTTAATATTTATTGTAATTTATGGAATTTTGATTATATCCATCAACCGCCAGTTCATATTCATTATTGCGGTTAATATTTAATTTTGAATGCATTTTTAATGCCTTGTAATGGTTGGAAGTTGATGTTTCTGAGCGGGTGCTGCTAGTTTTTTTATTAAAGCTAGAAGCATCCACGATTTTGGGAAATTCAAAAGAGCCTAAAAATCGGTAATAGAGCATTTACAATTAGACTAAAATCAGGCTTTAATTTGGATATGGTTTGGTTATTGGGCGCTAATTCCGGCCGTTGCGAAACAATACCACCCATCGCACTGCCCTAATCTCGGGTGGCCGGGCAAACTTTCCACATCGCGACGATGGCGCAGCGGAAACGAGCCCGAGTGGGCTATCGGAGGAGTCAATATTTGCGCCCCGATTCACGGAAGAGCATGCGGCAGTTTGCCTTGTTGGAGCTCACTACGGAAGCTATGAAGTGTTGCTGGTGCGGACATCGTTGCGTAGGTTGCGATTGCTCAGTGCAATGGCCGCTGCCACAGCAGTCCTCGACTGCAAGGTCCCGGGGTTCGACTCCCAATGGTGGCGGACATTCGATATTAGACAGAATTCACCCTTTGTCAGGAGCATTGTAGCCGCCGGCTGCTATACAACGATTTTCCTAAGGATGAGCCAAAGTGACAGTTCGCGGAAGCAAGTGAACATCACATGTAATTCAGAGAAGTATCCCTCCGCTGCGACAGCTGTTCTGCCACGCCTCTTCGTAAAATGTTAGGTTATGGCTCCTGTAAAAACATCACAATCAAAAAGTCTAAGAGTTTCGCTGAGGTATATGCATGTACGTGAGTCTGGGAAATATTTAAATCTAATTACATATGTAGAAAATCTCTTAACATGCTCTCACAAGCAGTAAAAGAAAACTGCCACGAATGTTAATAGAAAGTAAAATGATTTTAAGCCAGAAACACGTGCACTCGTTTGGAATGTGGGGATGTTCTCGTCCATTTTGATAGGTAAAGGTTACGAAACGGTACATTCATATCTTACTACGTTAATTTCAATAGCTCATTCATACATACTCTCCTACCACGCATGCATGGTCTTATGGTCATCTAATTTTTAAATCTATTTTTTTAAAATTGCTAATCAATCCTGCCTTATATCCAGCAAACAGTTCAAATAAAGTTCAAAATCATTCACTTCCCTGTACTGCAGCGATTCCGAGCTCATGTTCCGCCATCCCTCGCTCAAGGAACTCAAGGTATCTTCACTTCCTCTCGTTATTCCATATTTTCCACCTTAACTCCATAACCCATGCATTCACCACATTGAAGTTTCTATGCGCATCAAAATTTAGGAAACACTTGCGACCTGCAATTCAGCGACCTACATATTCATTCAGTGACCTAACATCATTGTCCTGTTTGTTTGTTTTTCATTTTTTTCGTCCCCAATTTTTAGAAAATTGCAAATATTTTAAATTTTTTCGGCGTTTTCTTACAACTACAATTATGGAAATAAGTTTTTCTTAATGAAAAGTGTTCATCAAAAACATTTTCAAACTAGGTCGTGTTCAAAATTTAGAAAATATGAGTAATTTTTTGCGTAATTTTGCGTAAAACATGGCCAATTTTAAAATTTTAAACAATTATTTTCTCAGGAATGGCTCCAATTTTTCTTTAACTTTTTCCACTATGTAGCAAAGAACTGTAAAGAAAGTGGTGCTGGTCCCATTTTCGGCCACTCTCTATTTTCCGAATTGGAAAAAGGAATCGAAATGTAAAATTACCCCAATGATCGAAATGTTAAACCGAAATGTAAAATTCTAACACATAAACAAGTTGAATTCTGAGTACATATGGAATGAGCGGTTTTTGGGAAGAATTGATAAGAAACTATTCGCCAAACATACATGCCAAACGAGTTGTTGTAACAACGTCGCACGGAATGAAGGCAAACTTGCGTGAAGTTATTCTTGCTTCCCTGTAGTCTACCTTAATTGCAGCTCCTGACTCTCGAAATAGATGGAGAAATGCACCACAGGCACTTTGTTTAGGTAAGCTGAGCTGAACGTTTTCATGTAATACCTGAGGTGTTTGTACCACAGAAATAGCAATATTTCAATATTACGATTCTGTTTCCAATAATGCGAGAAAGTATGTGCTGTTGTATGACCACTATTTTCATCAAACCATGCGGATGCCGGAGAAACCAAACAAACATACGTGAGCGAAATTACTTTCCTCGTCCTTTATCCCTCCTCTTACCTACTCTCTCTCTCCCTCCCTCTCACTCTCCCTCCCTCTCTCTCCCTCTCTCTCTCACTCTCTCACACACACACATACATATGCCCTACTCAACTAAGCATATCAGGAAACCAGTCGGTTGGTTATACTAGGGTTGCAACGTGGCGCATGGGGAACTCGTCTTCACGATGGAATATGGCACGACTTTTTGCGTCTTTCTCGATCGTGCCGCCAGATTTCGCATGATCGCGACTGTATCAAGCAGTAAAGCAGATCAAGCGACATTTAGTGACACGACCCAGAAAAATATTTGGAATCTGTCTGGGAAGTATCTTTTCATATATTTGCTTCTTAATCATTGTTATTTAAGTTTAATAAGAACATTTTAATGGATTGTAACGGTTCAGAAATAATTTTCTAATGGTATTAAAATCAAATGCTTTATCCTTCAGTACCAACTCGCGAGATTAAAAATGTTTGCTTGTTTCTTTACTGTTTCTCCTTTCTTCATTTCTTTATTTCTTGAACTGTAAAAGTAAAAGCTTTACTGACTTGAATATTATTGATTACTTTGAATAGTAGTATATGACAATGGCAAGATTTTCGACATTAACTTGTCAGCTAGATCGAATTCCGTCGCTGTCTGGAGGAGAATTCGAGAGGCCGTCTGTTCTGATCGGTAGTTTTCTGTGGTTTCTCCGATCGACATCAAACAAATGCCGGAGCAGTACCCTAACAAACGGGACATGGAGCGCGCGCGATCTTTTCTTCTTCTTCCTTGTCCTATCCTCACCCCTTACACACACACACCACACATGCCGGGAGACATGTCGGGAGCTTAGAGCTTGTCCCGGCTGGGGCGGTGCCCCGCTGGTGGGAGATGCCTGGTTGAGTGAAACCCCTCTAGCCGACGGTGGGTCGGTGCCGCATCTCGCCATCCAGCGGGGGAAGAACACCGCCACATACCGATGAAAAACCATGCACTACACTTACGGAACTAATGACCTCAGTAGTTGACGCGTCCGGAATCACTAACAACCAACCAACCCTTAATAGTTTATGAGGTGTTTTCAAGCGCATTAAAAGGAAACTATTGCCTACAAGACAATAACTATTTCAGGGGTGGAAGTAGATAAGGCATACTTCACGTTCGGGAGCATAGTGTAAGGATATTATCTTCTTTCCTCTATGGTAGAAGTAGAAAAGGAAAAAAGGGAAGAAAAGGGAAAAAGAAGAATGGCAGCTGTCCGAGGTTCCCCTCCTCCCTTGTGGTTGCTACTTTGCTTTGTTTTTTTGGGGTTTGCGGAGGTCACGTGCGCTGCGCCGGAATCCAGAGCGCAGCTTTTTCCGATCCCCGCCTCCGCCTCCGCCTCCGCCTCCGCCTCCGCCTCCGCCTCCGCCTCCGCCTCCGCCACGTCATCGCCACGGCGGCGGCCACGACCACGACGGAGCCATCAGCCCCGGCGACTGGCTGGGCGTTCAGGAGGGGTACAATTGCGCAGGCAACTTTCAAACGGAGGAGGAGCATTCAGTCAGTTCATGCATCTTCGAATCGGCGCGAAATTCAAACTGAACGCCTTCAATACTGAACAAAGTGGTATACCATCGGGTTTCCTGTGCCTTATCCCATTTTTCTTGCCTCTCAATCCATCGTTGCTTCATCATCATTTCAACAATAATTTTATCACTTATATCAAATCTTGCGCAAGCCGCAGAGAAAGATAAAAGTAAAATAAAATGATTTTGAAGTGAAAGATGAATTTTTAATTTTTTTATCCTGTAACCTCTGTTTACGACCCCCTTTCATCTGGGGCTAGTGCATTGTATTTGAAGGGCGATCCTCCCAGCATTCTTCATTTCCGTTCCTCGTACGCTGCAGCACGTCCTGCAATTGAGTGTGCTTATCGCCTATGACTAAAAAGCCCGCATCATTGGATTGAATTGAATTGAATTTGCCTTATTTTACGTGGCGAGACTCAGGCCATGAGGCCTGCTCTTCCGTCTGACCACGCAAATTTCGTTACACTCCTTTCATCACTAGAGGAGAAAGAAGGTATTATTTGGGCGACGAAACAGGCGATTTGAATTTAGCTCAGAGGCATCATTTAGGCTTGAGGATCTTTTACATGCAGTAAATGTACTAACATGGGACAGCCGGCTTTGCTTCCCCTCCGAAGGAAGGCGTACGAAGGATATTTTCGCCCTTAAAAATTCACGGCTTCGATCGGGTTTGAACCCGCAAACTTGGGTATAGCAGTCCGATACGCTAACCGCTACACCATCGCCGCCATCAGGGGGTGCAGGGCACATTCCTCCACGCCGCCCACCCGACGTTGCTTAGGTGAAAGGCGGGAGGGCGTCCTCCCCTCCCTGGCAGCAAGCCTCGGATAGAGCGCCCTGTGCCACCCACTGGGGGTTGCGAAGGGGGATGCATGTTGCGTGAGGCAGCCCACCATTCCACACGGTGAACAGCACACGCGACCCATCCAACAGACCTTGCTACTGGTCTCAACCTCGCCCACCCCGGAAGCGGGGTATTTTGGCACTAAACACGTTCCCTGTCCCTATTAAAACCTGAAAATATACCCACACGTGCAAAAGACTTTATAATAATTTTATTGTAAAATTCTCAAAAATTAAAATAATTCTCCGCACATCTCGGTATATATATATATATATATATATATATATATATATATATATATATATATATATATATATATATATATATAAATTCTTTGACCGTCCTAGCAAGTCCAAACCAAAATCTGTGCAGCTACAGCCAGTCCTGTAGAAATATTTGCCATACAAATGGTAAACGTCTGTGACCCATATGTGATTCACAGACGTATTAAAACGACCTACTGTTAAAGCAAGACCTTAACGTCAGTCCACACCAAGAAAATTAGAAAAATTTGCTACGAGAAAGTCCATGCCATTCTGTAGCACCTCTAGTTTTACATTTGTAAACTGTCTTATTTTTGCACAATCTGCACCTCTTTTGGGCTTTGGCGTCTCTCCCTTCATAATCACGTGCTCTACATCATGATTGATTGATTGACTGATGATTCCGGGCGCGTCAACAGCTAAGATTATTAGTCTCTTAAATGTAGTGCGCGATTTTTTGGGCGGGAGGGGGTGCCACCGTGGGCGGTAGCTCAGTGCATCAACTGATGCCACTGCAGCGCCTCTGACCGGGAGGTCCTAGGTTCCCACTCCCCACGGCGGCAGGATTTTCGACACTAGTTTTCCAGCTAGGTCGAATTCAGTCGCTGTCTGGAGGAGGATTCTAGCGGCCGGCTGCTCTGATCGATATTTTCCGTGGTTTCGCCGATCAACACCAGGCGAATGCCGGATCAGTACCCTACCAAACGGGCCGCGGACCGTGCGCGATCTGTCCTTCCTCTTCCTTGTCCTATCCTCTCCCCTTACACACACACTTACACTAATATGCACTACACTACCACACATTCCGGGAGACCGGTCGGGAGCTTAGAGCTTGTCCTGGCTGGGGCGGTGCTCCGCTGGTGGGAGAGTCCTGGTTAGGGGGAAACCCCATTAGCCGACGGTAGGTCGGCGCCGGATCTCGCCATCCAGTGGGGGAAGATCACCGCCATCTCCGGAGAAAAAACATGAACTACACTAACGGGACGAATGACCAAAGCAGTTGACGTGCCCGGAAACACGAAAAAATCCATCAATCAATCAATTGGGCGGGAGGGGTTGGTGGTTTTCCCTCTGTTGAGTGGTGAAGCCGACACGACCTACCTGTCGGCTTGCGCGTTTTCCCCAGCAGGTATCTTCCACGGGGCACCGCCTCAGTCGGGACCTACTCTAAGCCCCCGACCGGACTCTCGGCAAGTGTGATGATGTAGTGCAAGTACGTGTAAGTGCGTGGAAGTACGGGTGAGGATAGAACAAGGATGAGGAAGGAATGATCGCGGTCCGTGGCCTATTTCTTGGGGTACAGCTCCGGTATTTGCCTGGTATTGATCGGAGATACCAAGAAAAATTATCGATAGCAGCCGGCCGCAAGAAGTTTTCTCTCGACGGTGGATGAACTTGACCTAGCAAAGTACCTAGTATCAAAAATCCTGTCATTGTCAGGAATCGAATACTAGGACCTCACGATCAGAGGCACTGCACTGTTAATTTTATGCCCTGAGCAACCTCTGTCGGCGTCCGCACATCATCATAACGTGCTTCTTTAGGTAGGGAAGTGTTTGTGGGTTGACCAAAATGGGATTTTTCAGTCTCCTGTGAATTCATTGACTCATTATTGCATTCAATTCCTTTTGCAGTCTTCGGATTTCATTAGTCATGGCTAAGTAAAAGCGAAATTATTGTTGTGAAATCTTTTATTCATTCGCAATACTATATGTTTTCCATGAGTTGATAATTCCACAGACAATCAATATTTCTTCCACATGTTTTTCCTTCAGTAGGTCATCTATATTTTCCTTATCTGTAATTTCGTCAACATTAGGAGGAATGTGCGCAGTGTCAAATATATTTGCCGAAATAAAGTCAACATCTTCCTCCAGAAATAAGTTCAGCAGTTGATAGAGTATTTTATGTTCTTTTATCATTCCCGAAATAAGCAGAATTTTTGTGGAAGGTAAATAATTGCTGAGGCCAACGACCAAATAACTTTTTGTGTGTATTTTCCAAATTGTTATCGTTTTAAGTGTGCTGATTTAAAAAATAACATTAAAAATACCTTATCACCCACCATTTGTACACATTTTAATATTTTCTCTGTATTCTCTGTCTTCTCTCTAGGCAAATGTAGCTCGAGTCTCTAGAAACGGATGAAGTGCAGGAAGTTAGAATGATAAAGTATTAGGATGCCAAAGAGATTAGTGTACGCTTTGGTAAAATATTTCAATATGGTGATCCCTTCTACTACCGCGCATGGGTTTCTTCTACCGAGCGTGGTGGTTTCACAGAGTTGCATTTGACATGCAGTACCGTGTTCGTTTTATTCAAGGCGAATATGTGTGCATTCTTGCTATCAAGATAAGATACTAGTTTAGCAGTTTGTGTTCAGTCATGACTAATCGTGTTTATAACAACAGTCCTGCCAGTTTATTTAAATTTATGGCGAATTTGTGGTTAAAAACAGCAACGGAACATTACAGACTTTGTTAGAAATATGTACTTTTTATAATTCTGAATTAAACTTGGAGATCAGGCCAAATCTTGGGCGCCACGTACGGTTAAGCATTTAAACACGTTGTAAATAAGTTTCTAGGTAACACAAAAGACCCCGACAATCAAGCAATTGTTGCCAATATGTGGATGCTTTCAAATGAGATGTTTAATGAGCCTCAAGGTTCACTTTTTAAACATGCGGATAAAACTCATTCCCGACGATTTAGGTGATGTAAGTGAAGAACAAGGAGAGCGCTTTCATCAAGCTCTAAAAGTGACGGGGAAACGTTATGAGGGACGCTGGAACACCATCACGATGGGGGATTACTGTCCGTCACTTCACCGAGAAAGTCAACGAACGGCGCATAGGAGAAAACGTTATATCAGGAGCTTTAAAGAAAAGAGGCAAAGAAATTACACGTTAATGTACACGTAAAGCCTTTGTTGAATGTAATTTTAAGAATATAAAGCCATCTTCCATGTTTAAATAAAGTTCCGTTGGTATTTTAAGAAGAATTAAAAAGTTTTTTGGAAACATTTTTTGTTGGCTTATGTTATGATTGAAGCATTGTTTATACAATGAAGCAACAATGCAGGATAAGACACATCTGCAAGATGAAATAATTATATCAGGAACGAAAAAATGAAACAGTAGTCATATGTCTATAACTCAACAGTTACAATCCAATTACATTTTTTCTATCATGTTCGTACTCACTAATCCCAACATTGCTTAAGAGCATCATTATTGTAAATTATCAGTAATAAGCTATGTAATGACTTGTGTACACAATAAATATTTTGAAACAATAAGAGAAGGTTAAAGCAAGTTTGGAGAGAAATATAGAGTAAAAAAGAATATCGTGTAATAATTAAATTAAAAATTGAATACAGCAGAATCTATTACATTATCTCCAAGTTTGAAAATTCAACAAAGCCAAATTTACGCTCGAATATTAATAAAAACTGCAAACGCCCACCAAAGACAACGTTTTGTTAGTGCGATAGTGTTGCAGAACAAATTTACATTGAATTATTTTTCTTATTGTGACTTACCAAAAATGACGAACATTTTATTTAGGCAAATAAAGGTGAAAATATTGAAGATATTGCATAAGACGTGGGTTTCTATGGTAGCAATCGTAGCAACGGAGTTCGTCCTGAGACGTGGGTTTCTATGGTGCAGATATGCAGCAGCACGAAACAACAACGAGCTCGTTTGGAAGCAGGCGCAGTGTACACCGTAGCAACGCGGAAAAACAATAGAGAGAAAAACAAAGCGAGCTTTGAAGGGTGGACCACATTGGGAATTAGGGCATTCCGACTCGTGCCGTGGTGGTGAACGGATCGCTTGCGCATTTTTTCTTGAGGTTAATTATCAAATTGGGACCTATGATATTTCGTGAGAGTGAACATTGAACTTGAACTTAGAACCGCATTAGGTGTGCAAGGGTTAAAATTTTTCCTTAAACTCGGACTTGTAATATTTTCATGAGTGAACTGGAAAGTGAACTTAGAATATTTTCGCGGTGAAGTTACAATACTTCACTTAAAAATTTTACAAGTGAATTGTGAATTGCCAGGTTTAATGATAATCGTATTGAAATAATATTAGGAGGATATTATTACGTCTTGGAAAAAGTAATCAGTTTAAAATAGGTTCCCACCTGAGGCGCAAGATAAAGAATATAGGCACTGCTAGTGAAGTGGTTGGAGGAAGGTTCGACATGGTCGCTGATCATCGTGGACTTCAACAAGAAGAAAGATTGGTCTACTCTACTTGGCGACATCTAGCGATGTTCTTGGGAAGAGGCAAGAAAGGATAAAAGGTACTCTAACGTTGTTATTACAATAACGAGAAAAACGGTCATGACCTAACGATAAATTGTAATAATAAATGATAGTTGATAACTTTGGCATGGATAATAAATTATAATTCATAGTTTTAAAGAAAGCTGATTCTCATTTGACATTACGTGCAATCCGAGAGTAGACATTTTAGAATTATTTTCAGATTTCTCGCCACTCCGTATGGATGGCAGATTTAGTAATTGGTTGCGGAGTAAGTGGCAACAATTATTTCAGAAGAACCCGTCGACCCACCTAGGACCTCCCGGTCAGAGGCGCTGCAATGACATCAGTTGATACACTGAGTTCCCGCTCCCGCTCATTGTTGGGACGTGATTTAGCTGCATGAAACGCAATTATAGTTGTCGTCGACCCGGATGGCCGAGGTGCCTTAAAGCGTGTGCCGACTCAGGGCGGAGATCTGAAAGGTTGCACGTTCGAGCCCCGCCAATGTCATGGTTGTTTGTCCATTATCTTTCATGTATGTGTGTTGTCGTGGAAGGCCTTGTGAGCCTGACTACATACTGAGGAGCTCGCACCTGAAGTTCTACAATTTGTTTTAATGAGTTTTACAAAAAATGAGGTGAAAAATTGGAATATAAATAGTATTGCGTAACCATCAATAAGGGCGAGAAAGTATGGGCTGTTTTAGCGCATAGTTTACTTTCTCTCTTTTACTTCATAAGAAGAGAAAGTGTATTCGTGCGCCGTTCGGCGAATTTTCGACGGGAAAACGTATTGTAGGGTCCTGGTATCGAAGAAGTGGATAAATCTTATTCATATATGAAGTAAATTATTTCCTCCATCAGGTGTAGTCAGAATCCGTTTTTTTTGTGCTGGTTACCGAAAAACCGATTGACGATTAAGATCATTATCTTAAATAAAATGTTCCAAAAAGTTTGCTCTTTAAAAAGGTCGTGTACAATTTTTTGAAGAAAGGGCAGACTTGCACAATTTGTGATTGAAATTGATGCAAACTATGAAAGAAATATTTTCTCGAAAACTGCTCTAATTATTTCTTCAAATGTTTCCATGGAACACTTGAATGAGAGGTCTTATTTTCGTTGAACTCTGAATTTTCCAAAATTGCATATTTAGAACTAGTGCGTTAATGTAGGTGCTGTTCTAGCACCACTTGGGCCCGCAATAAAATATTTTGGGTCGAAAATTCGCCATTTTCTCCTGCACGATTACAATAGTTTCTCTTCTTGCGAAGTAGGATCAATAAATTAAAAAACTTGTTCCATCATTGTTGGTCATTTGTATTTTTTACGTCATGTACAAGGCAGAAGTGATACCCAAGTAGCGGTAAAACATTTTTCAGCGTCAGTCCATACTATATTGTTTTCTCTTTAACATTGGCAGAAATAAAATAAAAAGTGCGTACATACATGTGCAGAAATCTGATTAGTAATTTGTATGCTACATACTATACCTGGCGATAGTAGATTAATTCAAATCGCGTTAGTGGGAGACAAAAATTAACATGACTAATACCTGCGACCCATTTTAACGGCGCGTCCGCTGCAGAATGTAACGCACTTACTTATACTAGTTAATTTTACTTCCACCGGTTTCAGCAAGGCACATGGTCACAGCATCCCGCTCTGATCTTATTAGCCGCGCATGGCTGCCTGCGCAAACGCTGGGTGTCTCTGACGCTGTCAGTTTGCCGCTTGCGTCATCTGAGGTTGCGATCGATTTCCGAGTGACGCATGCGCGCTCGCCCGCGGCCCGGCCACGGTGGAATGATGTGGGTGAGTTACTTCGGCGCACCAATTTCTGCTCATTCTGCGCAGCACCAGTTTGCGTCACGAAACACGTGAACACAGCGCGTCTGAAAAGCCAGACCGGCCGCTGGCCGCCGTGTCCCATTCAGAGCGAGAAGTGTTGAGAAACATTTTTAAATTGGTAAGGTAATTTTGAAGGTGGTATAAAGCGACAATTTTCAACGGTAACCAACCAAAATTACAAGATGAAGGTGTACAAGAAGAAATATTTAAAAGAAATGCTTCATAAATTAGTTTCAATGTCTTGTAACGAGGTGATAATTTTGGTATCTGGCTGCATTTACAATTCCCGCTAATATTGTGATGCAAACTGGAGTCTGAAGCTCATTGGCTGAAATCGGATACGATGCTCAAGAGCCCCTCTTGGGCCCGGCCGTGACGCCGCTGTTGCTCAGGATCGGAGTCCTGTTTTTCAGTTGTGGACGATATTGGAGCACTCTACATAGATAAAAACTGGGAGTTATTGACTTGCTTACATGGGGGACAAATTTTTGCTACCAATGGGGAACAAATTTTTAGTTGAAAAAATATACGGTTCAATTTCGACAACTTTTGTTACAGAAAGGAAATTTCTGGCTAGTGTATTTTCTACAGTTAAACTCGAAAAAAATCAAAATTGTTAGATTTAGGGCCGAATTCATAGTCGACACTTAAGGAATAAGAGAATCCTTAAGTGATAAGTGCTTTCTCAAAATAAGTGTTCACTTATAGGCGCTTGTATTTCATAGACGTTCCTTACGATCGCGGAATGAGTGTTCCCTTAAGCGAAAGGGAAATGTGGCAACATGGCATTGGCGGCAGCTGATTCGACGTTCTTGGTAACCGAGTTTACACACACTCCTTTTTGTACAAAGGGCGTCCAATTCGATAGGAGAGCGGATACTCGAACATTGAGTTGACGCGCGCTGCAAAATTAAAAATTTTGGAAACATAGCTGAAAGGATGAAGTTGCATACAATCTTAATGCAACGAGAACTTTTAATAAAGGTGAAATCGGCAGTCCACTTTATGTCATTGGGACTTTCTCGATCATCGGCACAAGTAAATCCACTACTGTGGTTTTATTAAAACGCTTTCGGAACTGTTCATCATTATACATTTCCAATGGATTGCTCCCATCTCCAATATATCTATTTGTATTTCGCAGGATGTGTTGAGCATAAAACTCAAAATATTTGGCGAAGTCGTTATCCATAACACGCTTTACAAATGAATCGTTTTAATTGACTACTAATAACACAAATTTTTAACTGTAAAACCAACAAAACGAATTCAACAGTAGGTGAACGCTACGTAAAAATATAACCCAAACTGGTAACGACTGACGAGACGAGACAACCATAAGGGCCACTTAAGGGAGCAAGCTGCCTCGCTTATACGAATGAGTGCGCACTTAAGACTTCACTCAAGGGCGGTTTATGAATATTATTCGTTCACTTAAGAGAACACTCAGTTTCGACTATGAATTCGTCCCTAAGTCTGCTTGCCTTGTAATTTTAAGTCATAAAAATATTTCAAATTCTACTTCTTTTCTTTTCCTGGTAGCATTATTTAGAACATTCATTTAAAATGTTTTTTCTTGGATTATCTGCATCCCTGGGCACCACAAACAAGCTGATCTAAAGCGAAAGTCAACAGCAAAAGTCAGCCAACATGCATGTACTTCACATTCCCTGGTATTATCTTAAAACACTGATTCAGTTATCTGAAAGTGCTCACCATGTTCATCAGTAACTTCACCACTGTTTTCCGGGGAAATGACCATTTCATGAAACTATTTGAACGATTTCCATTCAACTTTCTCCTTGAGTTTGCCAATTGTTTATCGAAGTCATTTGCAAATATTCCTTTAATTTTACCCATATTCGTAAAAATAAATGTGTAAAAGTATGTCCATCATCATCCGATATTTGTACAAATTTTATTCAAGTTATTTGTTACGTAAAGGAGGAAGCAAAAATTGTATTACCTTCAACCAATAATTGCTTCACAGTCAAATTCTTTCGAAAAGACCAATCTTTATTTAAATAAAGATTCGAATTTCCGATAGATTTACTAAATTATCTACGACGCTTTCGATAGATTTACTAAATGATTGATTGATTGCTTAGTGATTCCGGGCGGGCCAACTGATGAGGTCATTAGTTTCGTAGGGGAGAAACACTATTTCTCTATTTCCCAAGGAAGCAATTACGATTTATGTCCCCATGTTGTAGGATTCCAACCATTTTTAAATCACATTTTTGTAATTAAATGAATTGTAATTGATAAATATTAGAAGATATATTGGCATGTTTATCCTTCTTTTATTCACATAGCCTCACTGTATTACTGTGTATACCAGCAGGAATACACCTCCAAAACTTTCGTTGTGTAAAGTACTTCCAAGTTCAGAATCCAGGGTCGTATTTTCAGAGGAATTTAACTTTGGACCGATGACGCTTTCGATAGATTTACTAAATGATGGATTGACTGCTTAGTGATTCCGGGCGGGTCATTAGTTTCCTAGTTGTAGTTCATGTCTCCTTCGCGGGGCGCTGATCTACCCTACTGGCGACATTCAACGCCTACCTTGAGGAGATTTGCGGAGATTTTCCCCAACCAGGTATCTCTCACAGCCCGAACAAGTTCTAAGCTCTCTACAGTTTATGTGTTACAGTATAATTTAAAATGTACATGGCCGAAAGCGTCGGCCTAGCCGTAGTAGAAAGTCCGGTACCCGGGCGCTAGCCCCTATACCAGTCTGTTCTACTACTTAACAAATTCATTTTTGAAAATCTGGTGTTGTGCAACCACTCTTCATGCAAACAGAAAATGTAGAAAAGACAGTTATAATTGTTAATACTGATATGTAGCCCTTACGATAGATAAACATAATGAACATTTTACTTGAAAGAACTTAACATAAGACTACTTCTTACTTCCTATTAACTATTATTTAAAAGAAATTACGAGAAAATTTAGAAAAGACAATTATAATTGTCTTTTCTTGTTATATTGAGATATAGTCCTTAGGATACATACATATACAATGGAATTTTACTTGTAAGAATGTTGAGGCTTCGAATATAGCTTAACTGCCGGGAGAACATGAAGATTGGGCCGACGCTCTGCTACATGTCTTTCCGAGTTTTTATCATGAGGGAACATTCTCAAACCGACAAATATTAAGGTTAAATGTACCGATACTAGTTCAATTTGTCGCCACCACGTGACAGCACCAAAATAAGCAAAATTTACTTGACCGATAACGTCTGAAAAAATGGCCCGATTTTCGATCTGTAAACGGCATTAAACTCCTTTTTAAAATAGAATTTATGCTACGAAGCCGTTTTTTCAAAAACGATTTCTAAAAAATAATTTTTAATTTTTTCTCATAGTTCGGGGAAGAAATTAAAAAATATGGGCTTATAGCGCGATGACGACGTCCTTCCTAAATTCAATGCCGTGTCAATTACGCAAATAGGATGAATAGGAGCGGCGTAAAGTGAAATTTGGAAAACACCTCACCCCCCTTCCCGCACCAAGCCGTAGCGTCACCCGCCCCTAGTGAGCCCACCCTCGACGCGGTCGAACGGCCAAACCCGTCGGCCTGCGGTGCGGGAGGAGACCGAACTTTCAGGCAGGCAAGCCGGGCAATCGGTTTATGCTTTCGTCCCTTTCAATTTCAATATATTTTTCTTCACTTATCAAACTAGTCATGCTGTAAAACAACCAAACGGTCTCGTATCATCTGTAATAGTCGTATTTATTTATTTATTTATTTATTTATTTTACGTCAAAAAACAGTTAAAACTGCGTATGACGTGCTATGGGGAAAAGTGAATTGTGTGCACATTTTCAAAATTCTGTGATCCCTACACTAAGTCATATACTACTTAAATTTTGAATTTTGAAAGGGAGAAAAAAAAACGAGAAAAAAACTCCCATGTAATAAAATATATTTTCAAGGATAAATAAGCAATACATTTTGGCTCTTATCATGTTGTGCTTCGGAATAATACTCCCTGGCGCGACAACATGGAAACGATAATTTGAATAATTGTATTTCCCACTGAATTCTAGAAGACGTGCACAGAAAATGAAGTTACATTTATGTCCAGAAGCAAAACAAGGGTCCATCTCAGCATTTGCTCAATGGATCAGGGAAACTGGACGAAAAACCTGATCGAGATGGAGGTCATTGACCCGGAAGCTGTAGTACAATAGTTGTTACAGGTTGTTTATACTCATTTATACAGCCCAAATGGTAAATAATGCATTATGTATCATTGTTAAAATTAATGTTACTTTTCTTGTGATGCTCGTATAAAACTATATATCTTGTTTACATATTTCCGTCTTCCTTCGAATACTACCAAAACATTATTTAAGGCATTACACCAAATATCGATTCCAATTTGGAAACTGATTTCAAAGAGAAAATTGAACTAATTGTGTAGAAATCACCAATATTCCATCTCCTAACATCTTCTTTTACATACATTTTACTTGTAAGATCTTCCATTATCATTCCACCACCAGAAAGAATGAGCCGAGATTACGTACGAGCTCTTTTATCCTGCAACCCGATTTTTGATCTCAAAACGGCGTTTGTCTCCTTGATAGATTTTACCTGATGAATCTGTTTTCCCACACAAATCGCCGAAGCTAATTTTAAAACGGTTTTCGTACTTTCGAACAAATTTGAAAAAGTGGTAAAATAGCGCGCAGGCGAGATGTCTCCAGAATACCCACGCCATATCATACACTGAAATAGGACAAATAGAATTCAATAGACAAATGTAGAAAACACACATGAACATATTGTAAAAAAACGAAACATTTATGAAACCTGATGTTTATTATGGATGTTTTAAGCTTGACGAGTTATTTGTGAATGAAAAGAATCGATAATCATAATGTTATAAAAGTTAAAATATGAAATAATATTTAGTAAATCAATATTTCTTCTTGATTGCCAAAATATGTTTACAAATAAGAGAGATATGAGTTATGTGGTATCAACTGTGCGAGAGTGAGGTTTTTCGGTATGGTTCCTTGAATGTTCTGCTGATGTGGTAATTCAATGGGATAGCGTTCCCTCATTAAGTTTAGCACCTGAAGATGTAACAAAACGAGTTACGAAACGTTGGGAAATTACTGAATAAATGATTGTCATAAAAAACTTTGGATACTTTTATTTGTAAATGAAATAATATTGCATTATACCACTGTCCGTTCATTTTTATGTGTCACTATTCTCTGTTGCCGCAGAAATTAACGACCTACAAGACGGACTTTTTATTACTTACGCAAAGGACTTTTTATTTATTTAACAATAAAAGAAATCGATATGATATAGGGGAGACAATAGTTCTTGATGCCCCAAGGGCGTTATAAGGGTTCTAATGAACGAGAGGCGACAAAATGCCTGTGGTCCTTTAGCCCGATTATATTTTTTATCTAATTTTATTGAATCACATTTACTTATTTACTAATTAACAAGATGTTAACGAGACTCGGTTTGTGTTTTCGTACTCCCCTCCCATAATTCCCTTCGTAAGGGAACATGTAGCATCATTCAACTGTTTTCATATTTCCCTCGTAAGAACGATCCTTTCGATCAGGCAAGTTATGCATCGTATATCGAACTCAATATCGAAGGCAATAACAAGCTATAACGTAGCAGTAAAAATAAAAGTTATATTAGCGTATTTTCAAACAGCAAAGCATGGCGACAACACTGCAGTGCAATAGATGAATGTAAACTGGACGAACATATCCATCAAGATAGGATACAACTATCCAAAAAAACTTTACAGTTATTATGCTAAACTTATGATGTCTTACGGTTAGAAATTATCTTCTGCACTTCAAAGATTAAGCGTCCACCTGTACCATGCTCACAGAAATTTTCTCCATCTCGTTTTTACCTTTTTTATATCCCTCCTCTTGTCTCGTTTCGATACACGGCTTTCTTGTATACGTTCGTATATGTAGTAATGATTACTGGTATAGAGAAAGCTATCTAATGCTGCCGCAAAAAAAGACAATTTTTCGACAGAAAATTGTGCGGCCTTGATACAGAAAAAAGTGGATAAATCCTGCACTAATATACAGTAAATTTCTTCCCCTAACACTTTATGTAAACAGATTTCACGAATAATAAACTTTCATACCGAAAAAGTGTTTGTGTGTGTGTGTGTGTGTGTGTGTCGTCTTGAACAATTCTAGCGCCTGAACGATTAGTAGGATTGTTTCCAAACCAAATACTCTCCAGTCGATCTGGCCTCACTCAGAGCTCTTCGTTTTGAGAAACATTCATTCATTTTTGAGGGGTATTTTACACGAAGCCCTTGGAACATTTTCAATATTTTTTCAAAAATGGCTACAAATTTTTCCTTTAAATTTCATGTAAGAATAGAGTGAAATATACTTATGAAGGTGGCATTGGTCCAATTTTCACAGTTAACTTTAAATTTTCGAAAATGACCAAAGTTTGAACTTTTTCGGTATAAGAATAGAGTACAATACACTTTCGAAGGTGGCATAAACCCTCTCTCTCTCTCTCTCTCTCTCTCTCTCTCTCTCTCTCTTTGTCTCCTCTGACTTCCTTCTCTCTCTTGGTCTCCTTCTCTGTCTTCCTTCTCTCTCATTCATCTCTTTCTCCTGTCTTTCTTCTGTCTTTGTCCTCTCTCCCCTTCACTCTCACTTATTCTTTCTCTTTCTTTTCCTCTTCCTCTCTCTTGTTCTCACTCTCTCTCTCTCTGTCACACACGTCCATTGTAACCGACGCTACATCCTTCAATTGTTCTTTACGAGTTCATACACCTCGTACCAAATTGTGTATTTTCATTTCGTAACAGTATCTCCCTCTAATTTCAATTAAAACTATGTTTTTACAATACAAACACAGTCAAAATAAAACAAAAATTAAATCATGACTACACTAAACAAACAACAATTTAAAATATATTTACAATATTTATTTTTTAATCAGGTATCCTGCTCATTACTTCAGATTGAGTTCAATTTTACGATACAATTTTGACACATATGTTCTGTGCCGCAAGACTTAAATCATCGGAATTTACATTTTCCTTGTCTTTAATGTTGAAACTACACTGTTGCAATACATCTATCGCAATAGACTGACATTATTAGGTTCTTTACTACATAAATATTTCAACGAATTATGTAATGGTAAATATGTCCAATCCGTAGTAATAATTGCTGCCTTCATGCCTGCCTGAACGATCAGAGGTATTTTCCAACACCATTTGGACAAATTTAATAATGCAATGCAGTAATACATTTGCAACTTGACATATCCTTTCATCTAAATGGTTCAACATGCAGTTTAGTTATCACATTTAAATTCCGATAGTCTGTGCATATCCCAGAGGCTTTCCTAGCACTTCTACCAATATAACTGGCGACAATATATCGGATTTCCCTTCCTCAATTATTTGACAACCAGAATTTCCTTCTACTGATGATGATGATGATGATGATGATGATGATGATGATGATGAATATGCTCTTCAGGCGTGTATGCATTTTTCTCGCGTGATATTTCTATGCCACTCTCCACACTAGAGTTATTATCAGAGGTTGCTCCAACAGAACGCATATCGCAAACCTTATCTGTATGTTTATTTCTGTATTTATTTTCTCATTAGTGCATCTTTCCCGTTCTTGAATTTCAGTGAATTTATGTTCTTTCCACCGGTTCAGCCGTTTCATTTCTTGCTAAGTAATGTCCTAGTTGATGCTTATCCGGAACTACTATAGCCTTGGTATGCATTTGTCTCAAATTCGCGTAATAACTCTACTTCGGCCTCTGCCAAAGGACCTAGGTTTTCCTCTAATTGACATTTTACCCATCTTCTTTCTCCAGTGAACGGGCTTCTGTTCTTTTGCTTATTTGATATTACATCTATCGTTTCCCCAGTATCTCTCTCGATTTCCATTTTATTCCCATTTAGACCTATTAAACTATTTTCATAAATTATATCGAAGTAATTCTCACTTTCGGTCGTGTTTCCGACAAAATTTAACTCTCCACAATTATCTATATCAACTTTGATTGAATCCACTTCTTGTACATTAGCTACTTTCTTAGCTTTTAAAAAATTAAATAATTATAGCACAATGTTTTAAATTCCCTCGCTTTCCACGGTAATACTCGTAGCATTGGCCCGCTCTCTTTTGTTTACCTTCACTACCTTTTCTTTATCATTTTCTCGATTAGTTTCAAGAATAGGCTTTTAAATTCTGTGAACTCTTTTCCAAATTTCCTATTCAACTTAGGATTAAAAGATTTATTTTTATTTTGTTCTCAATAATAAATCAATCACTCATTTTAAAATCTGTTCTTGTCCTAACTTCATCTAAATTTTGAAACATCTGAGTTGGTTCTTTACAAAGATTCACTTGTATAATTCTTTATTTTGGACCAGTTGCTTTTTAATTTGGGGAAGAACTAATCTTTTCATGCGATCCATGTGACATGAAAATCTTAAAAGATTCTACTTTCATGTCTTTAACCCAGCCGTTGAGTTTGGAAAATAACTCGTAGGCAACATCTCTCCAAGTTTCACTAGCCGTCTTTTTAATTTCAAAAAAGTGCTGTCGCAATTTATGCGGGCTCATTGACTTCCTCATTGGTTAAATTTCTGTCGGCGTTTCCACGCATTAGGAATTCCGCGTTCTCCACTGGCAACAAACATTGACTGTAAAAAGCCCACTCAAAAGGATGCATCTTGTCTACGAAAGCTATGCTCATACTTTTGCAAATACAAACCAATGTCTTCTACGTCCAGTTCGAAACTAAGCAATTTCTTTAGCAATTTAATTTCTGCTTCTTTTCTGGCTAATTCTAATTTTTCCTACATTTAATTTTAAATTCTAGCTACTTCTAACTCTCTTCTCGCTATTTTTGTTCTTTATTTCTCTTTCAATAATTCTGTTTTTTTTTCTTTTCATAACTTAATTTTTGTTTTTCTGTTTACTTCATGATATTTACATAGTTCAGTTACATTCACTCTACATATGTTTGTTGACTTACTAATTAAACTAAAATTAATCGTACAGCTAGCATTGCAGTTGAGGAAACCTAATGGTCACCTCTAATCACGACCCATTTCAGAAAATTGTTGTAGGAATATGTGGAAATGGGTAATTATTTTTTATTCTGTTGAAATAAATGGAGTTTCTGGCTAGGTTGAATCCGGTTAAATTTGGTAACTGCATGAGATTGGAGTAGTATTCGGTGGATAGGTCCCGAATGTGCTGGCTTATGGGTTGGAGATTAAATTATTTATGGAGCTGTGCATTAGATATGAACCATGGTGCGTTGGTAATAATAGGAACTGATTTTGGATAATTTGGATTTTATTAAGATTGGTCCTAACTGCATTTAGCCATATTGGTGCAGTAGGAGGAGACTATTGTTTTATAATTGCGAGTGCGGTCATATGGTAGATGGCTGTTTCTGTTGATTAATGGTTTTAATTGTAATAGTTTGTTTTTAGTCTGTATAACTTTATTGTCAATCCAGTTTATTTTTGTATCAATGTTTAGATCTAAATATTTTATTGGCTTGTTTGATGGGTACCAGTTTATCGTTTCATGGTTAAATGTTAGTGGGGAAGGAGAGGTATATGGTTTTAGTGTGATTATTTTAGCTGCAGTTTTAATTGAGTTAAGTTTTATTTTTGACTTTGCTACCCAGCTTTCAATTATACCTATGTATATTTGCATTCTGTTTTTGATTGCTGTGAGTGAGGTTCCGAATGAGTAAATTGCTGTGTCGCCTTCAAACTGGGCTATTTGTATGGGGGTTCAGTTTCGGAATGTCTGCTACATATATGTTAAAATGAGTGGGTGAGAGGAGGATCCCTGCATTTGTTTTGGGATTCGAATGGTGATTATTGTCTGCTACTGAGAATGTTCGGTTTTATAAGAATTTCTTTATGATTTCCATTAAGTAATATGGAGTGCCGCTTCTTTTGATTTTATATATTAAGGCTTGGTACAAGATTCTATCCATTGCTTGTGATATGTCTAAGAATATTGCTATTGTATGATATTTTTTTGAAATGAGTATACGTTTGGAGATTCTCAACAACTGGTGTTGCGTTGAGTCGAAACATTTCGTAAAGTCGAATTGTTCTTTTGGTGTGAGAATAGTAGAAATTGTTTGGTCAGTGATTTTCGGATTATTTTTTCAAAAATTTTTAAGAGAGGGTAATAAACATATTGGCCTGTAGCTGCTGACATTTGTCGTGTTTTTTTATTCGGTTTAGTAGCTGGAATAATTAATGCATATTTCAGGTTAAAGGAGTTAGTAGAGTTAGTAGTTCCTATGTAGAGAATATCTGGATTTCTGAGTCGGTCGTAAGGGTGATATGTGGGTTCTGTTGTGGATATTATTTTTAAGTTGTTTTGATTTATTATTTGTTCAAGTATTTTTACGTCGCGTCGTTGTTTGCTTGCATCCCCAGTCAGTATTCTTGGCATTAAGGTCTCCCAGTACTTACCCGAGGTTGAAATAAATTTAGTTGATTCGCATTAACTATTTTCGTTGTAGTGGGTTTGTAGGCTGATATTATATTCCAGTCGTTGCTATTTATAATTAGTCTAATTGCTTTGGTTTCCAAGCCGGGCGTGTGAGCGGTGTTTATCTTGTGGTGCTCTATAGGGGACTTCACTGCAATTAGGACTCTTCCGCCATTGTTCTCTGTTCTATCTGCTCTCTATAGTGTGTATTCCGGAATATAAAGTTTATTTCTTGCTTTAAGATGGAGTTCAGTAATGCATGCTTTGTCTATTCTGAAGGATTGCAGAAAATTTATTAACCCAGTTTTTTATTTAGGATGTCATTTGCTTTCCAGTTTATGAATGTTAATTTTTTAGGGAGATGCACTGGCATTACTATTATTATTATTATTATTATTATTATTATTTAAAAAATGGTGTCTAAGTTTTGGATTGCTGAAATGACGGTAGGGATCAATGAGTTTATGAAGTTTACGATACATGATGATATTGTATTAATGATTGTATTTATTAGGGAGTTGTCAGAAAGGGAGGCTTGAGAATAATTTTTTGAGTGGCTGTTTGATTGGTTTGAGAATATGTATTTTGGTTATGGTTCTTGTTATTGATTCGAGAGAAGTTTTGGAGTGGTTGGGTTTTTGGTAAGTTTGGGAAGTGAGCTAGTGCATCATTTGAGTGGGGAGGCGTTGAATTCTATTGGTGGGTATTTCTATTTCTGAAGGTTGAAGTGTAGGTTTTTTTTCATTTATTTCTATGAAATAAGGACAGTTATTATTTATAATATCCCCACGGCGGTTTCCTTTGAAGTTAGCACAAATAGGAGTTTGAAGTTTTTGAGAGCATGTTACAGAGTAATGGTTTCCTGAACAGAAGGCACAGTTAATATCATGATTACAGTTTTTTTGGGAGGGGATTATGTAAGGTCGCATCAACATCTAGGTCATTAGCGACCACTATTAGAGCTAACGTTATGGTAACTGTGACGATGAAACGACATGATAATGATAAGGGGTGAAAGGATGAACACATGCCCGAGGCAGGACTCGAACCCGCGACCTTTCGGTCCGAGATCGCTACGACACTACTGCCTCGGCCACCGGATCGGCAGTTATTTTTTGTGTCCGAAATCTAAGCATCTTTGACAGTGTAGGGGCCGTTGGGTCTTCGTCTTCTTTCAGTTGTCACTCGGTGGTTGCATGTTTGTTTGATGGTTAATATGGTTTCTAGAGGTTCGTTTCCACTCAATACAGCTGCTACAACCGAGATGGGATTGTTGTCTTTTTGTAAACTGGTTATTTATATTATGGATGGTGCATTGAGTTTTGGTTCTTTGTGTTTTGGTTTCGGTTATTAATTTTGTATCTATTTTCACTTTGTTATTTTTGTTTTCCGCAACGAAATTTGAGGTCACTTTAGTTTTTAGTGCTTTAAAATTTTCGTTAATGTTTGTGATGTTGGCAACACATATTGGAGGAATTTTGTTAGTTTTTGTGTCTGCTCACTGATAGTTTCTTTTAAGTAATTGAATCTATTATCTTCTTCTTTAGACGTTGAGTTACTTAATTCACTGAATCTGTTGCTTACTGGTACATTGTACATGTAGCCTGAATGTTGTTCTTGGACAGATGACGCACTATCATAACTCGTACCCGCACTTTTTCTTTTTGGGTCTTGAAGATTTGAATTGTCACCCACTGTCCTCTTTCGCTGTATTCCGTTGCCTGGTGACTGGTGGATGAGTCCGTCTGTTGCTGTTGCCGTGTTGAAAGCTTCTGCATGGTCGCCAACCTCACTGCTACTCAGGTCGGAAGCTGGCAATGGTGTCGCGTCCATGACTTCGCCGTCTGCTGCGATGTGGCGTAATGAAGGAACTGTTCCTGTGAATGTATAATTTCTATCGCAATTATTGACTGCAATCAGGGCTTCGCCAATAGCCTACCCTGTTGATGAGGGTATGTCATGAGACATAGACAAATACAAAAATCTCGCTGTGAACACGACTAAGTATAACTTCCACTTGGATCTGAAACGATAAGGAGCTCCGCTCTAGCGATCCGCTCGGGTCGGAGGCTCGTTCGAGAATGATCTTGCTCCTTACTTGAGGACCACGAATTCATTTGAAGTACGTTTCCCACGGTTTCGCCAAACATCCAATATCCTGAAGTCTTCTAATTGGGTCTCTCTCTCTCTCTCTCTCTCTCTCTCTCTCTCTCTCTCTCTCTCTCTCTCTCTCTCTCCGTCTGTCTCTCTCTGTCTCTCTCTCTCTTCCTCTCTCTGTCTCTCTCACCTTATTCTCCTCGTCTCTCTCTCCTTATTCTCTCTCTGCTCTCTCGTCTCTCTCTCCTTATTCTCTCTCTGTCTCTCTCAGTCTCTCTCTCCTTATTCTCTCTCTGTCTCTCTCAGTCTCTCTCTCCTTATTCTCTCTCTGTCTCTCTCAGTCTCTCTCTCTTATTCTCTCTCTGTCTCTCTCAGTCTCTCTCTCCTTATTCTCTCTCTGTCTCTCTCAGTTTCTCTCCTATGTCTCTCTCTGTCTCTCTCGTTATTCTCCTCTGTCTCTCTCTCTTCTCTCTCTCTCTCCTCCTCTTCTCTATTCTCTCTCTGTCTCTCTCTGACTCTCTTTCTCTCTCTCTGTCTCTCTCTCTTTTCAAAACACATTTAATAAAAAACTAAGATGTTGCTGATGATGAGCATGCGAATGAATGATTTTACAAGAATTATTACAAATTTTTGTCAGAGTTATAGCGGCTTACTATCCTAGTTGAAGTTATCTCAAGTAAAAAATAAATAAAAATAAATTAATTTGCCGCCGCAATAACATGCCGTATTGGTGGAATCTACTTTCTACGTTTCCTTTGTTATAGTATTCCTTTGTATTTGTTATAGCGGCGGGCGGCGGCGGGAGTTGGGCGCGCCTCTGTCGTCGCTTCGTTGTTCCCCCAGGCCGGACGCCGGACGACAGCGCACGACCATAGGACCCACTGTGGCGTCGGCGATGTCACGCTAACGTGGCGATGAGCTGCATTCACTACCCGAATCAGGCGAGAAAGCGGTCAAAGTGAGCGGTCTCTGAGCACATGATACGGCGAACTCAAGGGATGGAGTTCTTCGCACAAGTTTAGTGTCGAAATTGCCATGCGGGTGGGGTGTCGGGGGAATGCAGTGAAGCTGCTGCCTCAATCTTTGAAATTATTCTTAGGCCAAAGAACAGCTTGGCCGACGGGCATGTGTGCGTGGCGAATTGTTGTCTTCTGCAGTTTTATGCGAGGGTCTTTCGCACGGGTGTCCATGCCATACGAAGCATCATGCCCCGCGCAAGTGCAAAGAGTACTGCCCTTGCACCCCACTCGCGAGAGCCGGCGGCGCGAACTTTGGTGGACGAGATATTTTTTGATCGCTGGCGCTGGGATCCATCTTAAAAAGAAAAATGCGGCTGTCTTTGAGTCTATTTCGGGGCGACCAGGTGCGGCGTGGGCACGTGGAGGACCTTGAGGGAGGGTCATAAATAGGGATTTCCATGTAATTACATGTTTTTACAGGAACTAGATACCTGCATTCAATAATATATTATTGAGTTTACAAGACATTTTGAATGAATTAGAATTATTTTTATTTTACATATTTTGGTATAATTACATATTTTGATATATTTTACCTATTAGTATATATTTCGTTACATTTTAATTCATTTATACGTCGAAACGGAACATCTCAAATGCGCGTTTGCAATGTACGTTGCATCTTTCTTACAAATCAAATGAAAGGCTGTTGCGCTTCTATGACCGCCATAGCTTCACCATGAATTGACAAACTTACCCCTCCCCGCTTACTGCGTACTCGGAGTCAAGGATGAGCGGATTTTGGTGAACAAAAGCAATTTCTACCGCGTACTTGTTTATGTTCCAAACAGACATTCCGCAATTGAGCGAAAACTAACAAATATATTTTACAGAAAAATGTATTTCCGCGTTGTTAGTGTTTTTCTTTTTTTGGAGGGGTATATTCCCCTTAACTCCGTGCCCCGGAATCCTTCATTGGCTACACGGTACTACTATTCACTTGAACACCTGCTCCTCGTAAACGTTGTAATATACTATGAGCGTATTTTATATTTCTAATAAAATTCTTATGTGTGGTGAAGTCTAGTACACAATTACTTCTGTAGAGGTAGAATCTACTTTCAACCACTCCGAATCCTTGTTAAGAACTGATCGGCGACCTTCTACGCTCAGAAAATGCTTATAGAGAACAATTATAAACACAATACTGAATTTTTATTTTAATGTTTTCTATTTTTCTTACATGTTTTGGAAAGAATAAGTACATATTTATGTACATATTATGCATTTTTATTACAATAAATTCCATTCCCCAGTCATAAACTATACGCCCGCATTGCCGGCGCAGCTGGGTGGCGTACTGGGGGCGGTGGCGGGCGCCACGCAGGCAGCGAGCCAAAGGCCAGCGCTGTGCCTAATGCTTTGATTAATAAAATCGAGGGTGGAGTTAATCATGCCCGTTCACGGAGGGTGTGACGCTACAATAACTTGAATGAAATTTTCCCCAAATAAAAAAAATTAATTGCTTGTATTGTTTTCGGCCTCTGGGATGGCTCATGGGCAGCGTACTAGCTTCCCGTACTATGGTCCCCGGGTTCGATCCCCGGTCAAGGCAAAAATATAGTTGTAGCTTTCTTTTCCGATCGTCCCAGTTTCTGTAGCTGTGTGACGAAGAAAGCTCACGCTGGCGGATCCCGCTAGTTACGGTGAAGAGAATACGTCATGTTCGCCTCTGTCACTCTTCCCCCAAGCATGGGAATTTTGCTGGGCCCAGGCAAGGGGGACACCGGTAGCTGGCCGGCGAAGTCGGACTACCGATCCAAAACGCCAAATACAAACATACATATCGTTCACAATATTTATTTACAATTCATCAAAAATTATAATATGCAATGCAATATCACTGAAGATGTGTTAGTGACACATATCCAATAATGTAAATAGTAATGTAAAAAATATATAAAAAATAAACAAAATTGAATTTTGCAACGATAATTTAGAGAAGAGGTTCCCTGCTCGATATAAATTTCCAACGTATTACAAAATTTAGACACAATATTAACAATTACGATTTTGAAATAATTCTGCAGTAGAAAATTGCACTGTGACTTAATGAACTTTCAATACTCTTATATTATTTAGTATTTTACATAGCAAAACTATTTTTATTAAAATATGTTCATGTTCGTGACCATATAGTATTTTTGTATTTGGTCATGTGAGAAATGGATGATGCAGTATTTTATAACTGAAAGCTGCTATCTTGGAGACATGTTTGTGCAACTGACTAACACGTATTTTTTTAAGTTTTTAATTTTTCCTAATAAAATAACTAGATTAGACAGGTTACTGTGAACAGAACAATCTGTTCGGTAATGCACTTAAATAATAAAGAGGCTCATAAGGAACTAAAAATCAGCCTGAAAGGACAACCGATAAGACACTCTAAAACCCCGAAATACCTGGGCGAGAAATTAGATCGTACGCTGTCTTACAGACACCACATAGAAGATGTCTGCCAGAAGCTGAAGACGAGAAATAACCTCCTAGCAAAACTCGCCGGAACTACCTGGGGTAGTAATGCTAAAACGTTGAGAACTTCATCCCTGGCCCTTGTTTACAGCGCTGGAGAATACTGCGCTCCCGTTTGGAGGCGCAGCGCCCATGTGAGGAAGGTAGATGTGCAACTCAGGGAATCCATGAGAATAATTACGGGGACACCCAACTCCACGGCTACCTGTACTGGCACACATAGATCCTCCCCACCACAGACGCCTAAAGCTAGAACAGAAACTGAGCGAAACCATTTCCAATAATCCATCACTACCCATTCATCAATACATTCCACAACAAAAGCGACTTAAATCCCGGAACCCCTTTCAACTAAAAACCCACCCCCTTGATCAGAGCACGTGGAAGAAAGAATGGCGGCAAGGGAAGACCAGAAACTCAACCAGTTAAACCAACCCAACAGGTACCTGGCTTCGACCTCCCGAGGAAACTGTGGACAGCTGTAAACAGAATCCGAGTTGGTGTGGGAAGATGTAAACACGAACTATATAAATGGGGTATTATTGCAGACCCTAAGTGTGAGTGTGGAGAGATACAGGACATGGACCACATAATGACGTGCGCACTGTATGGTTTTGAGAAGGGAGATATGGTGGACGTTCATAATTGGAAGGTTTTGTAATTACCTGTAAGCATTTGCAGGTAGCACAACACACCTGCAGCGAAAGGCATTATGCAACATAAAAAATCATAATTTCCCATCCCCCCTCAGTTACCGGACATTAACCCTAAGAGGATATCTGTACTGTCCTTGAAAAGAAATAGAAAATAATTGGTCTAATAAACAATATATTAATAACTCTCCCCTCACATAATTCGCCATTATTGATTTATGCGTGTTTCCGGGCGATTCACGGTGTGACCAGATGGCGAAAACGTGGCCAAAACCCTCAAAAATTAAAATTTATTTTGGGGACTTCAACCATTTCACTTCAGAGAGGAATGTTTCGCACATCTGTTGTGAAAGTATGAAGGATAATCCCTGTACCTGCTGCGCGCAGTGGAAGTTTGAAGTTGGAGTACACGGTCAGTGCTCTTCTAGCGTCAGAGGCGATAGTAAGCTGTGCTTTCCAATACTTATAAAAACGTGCTACAAAAATATTTTACTGTGTTTTGCAAATATGGAAGTCCCTGTTGGTGGTAAGTAAAACAAAAATTATGTTAATTTAATATGGATTACGATTATTTATATCGATGCAATGTGATATAAAATCAACTAGCCTAAAAGTAATATATAACGCAATATAACACCTCAAATTTTAATGACAATTTAGCTGTATATTAATCATTCAGTTAAAAGAAATTTGGCGGGCGGAAATGGAACGGTTTTTCATGTCCTACAGAGAAACTTTATAAAATGGAATTCCTGTAAATTCAATGCAATAGACAGAGAGACGCCAGATATTCTAAATGAAATTAATGCATCTGCAAGTCTGTTCTAAATTCTGTATCCCTGTGACACGCCATTTAGTCGTGGCAGCTGCACAGTGAAATAGAAGTGTTTCAGCTGCCAACGTAAAATTCGACCATGGGATCGCTTGTCTTTCAAGGAGTAAGCCATAGGGAAATTCTCTTCCTCCCGACTCTGAGTGTGGGAAGGTATACGGGCATGGCTTCTATTCACGCGTCTCCCTGCCACACGTTGAAAATCGTAACCCCTCTGCCAGAGATTCTTTGCTCAAGGCCATGCCAGACATCAGTAAGACACAGTGTTGTGGGCTGTGACACATTGTGCGTTGAAACAGTCATCAAGCAGTTCTGGTGCAGCCACTAGGCAGTTTGGTAGTGCGAATTTTTATAAGTTCACAAGTAGTATACCGATGGTTGAAAAAAACAACATAAAACTCGTTAAATGTTATATGAAAAGGTCAAACTTATATAAGCAAGAGAAAGTCAAAACCTATCAATAAAGAATGTTTGACATTCATTGGTTTCTTCCGTAAATACGTTATATGTTAATGTAATTTAATAATTATAATACAGTAATGTTTCTACTAGTTTCAGGACGGAAATATCAATACCATCACAAGTGTCATAAGGTGGACAACCCTGCATAAAAAGGAAATACTTTTTTTGTCTTTTTGGTTCAAGCCATATTGAAGAAAGATATTAAAAGATCCATAAGGGCAAATCTATGCCTTGCAAACTTAATTCAACATGTGAAATCTTTAGAAAAAACCGTATATGATCGAAAATTTAAAAAAAATATTGTTCATTGTAAATACAGGTTATGTGTGTTTGATGCCAAGAGGAGATCTGTTTTGTTTCCCAGTAATTTGTTTGGAAGTGAGGATACATGGTCGAAGACTGGGTTTAAAACATAATAAATAGCAGAGTGAATCTTTTCAATTCGTTACGTTTAAAAATTTAAACCACATGGCAGAAACTTCGAAAAAATATTGTGCTTCTGGAATCGACATCAAAACAGTTTGCAGCTACCAGTACAGTAGTTTCGCACTTCCAGTACAGCAGGCCAGATACTACTGCAGTTATCTAAATTACACTTACGTCATTCAATTGACCTCCAACTCCCATTTGGGGAGGGGGCACCAGCGCCACTCCAATCTAGAGCTAGACATTTAAGTATTCTTAGAGTTTAATAAACTCACGTTTTGAGCAAACTCACGCTTTGAGTAAGTAAGTATTTCATCGTCTTGATCTCAAACATGAACAAAGTTGTCAGCAAAGGTTAATCTGTATTTCATTTTTCAGTCTTTCTTCTCACTAGTCTCCTCTACTGTGACGTCAACCAAACTGACTGTTATGTAATAGTAGTTGTTTTACTCAACGATACTCGTAAAATGCATGTGAGCTGTTGATTGCCTAGCTACGCCCGCTCGTCCTGCAATGAGAGTCGTCCGCGAGGCGAAGTCGCTGTCCCCATGGGCGGCCGCGCGGTGGCGAAGGGCGGCCCCGGGCGCTGGGGAGGGCCCCCGGCGCAGCCATCCGCGCTCGCCCTCGAGGTCGCGCCGCGAGCGTCGTGACGTAACTCTCTACTTCCGGTCCCCCCCCCCCTAAGTGGAGTGCTCGCCCATTCGGCAGTGGCATTTAAGGGTGTTGCAAAAGCAATGGTCGTAACAGTCCCTCTCAAATATTTCCAGAAGATTAATGGACAATTATTAAAATTGTTTAAGAACGTAAATTTCAAATATATTTTAAAATATCTGGATCACTATCAAAAAATTATAAGTTTAATACTTAAAACTAATAAAGAGATAACGGTATGAAAAATTATCCTTTCCATTACAAGAAACTGATTATAAACTCGAATGCGCCATCCACGACTGACAACGTCTTATTCCTTTCAATGTACGCGACGACTGATAGTGGATGTTGACCGATTGCTTTTGTGCGGTGAAGGAGCATGATGTTTACTTCGCTACAGGCTTACAACCTGACCAGTGAGTTTGTGAAGAAACTATTTATGATAATAATCAGTCTTGAAATCATGCTTTAATTTCTCTTTTATTGCTTTTATTACTTTTGACCTTAACCTTTCGTACCAGTCTCCATGTTACAACAGTTTAATTACTTAACATTCGGAACGAGACATTTATTTTTAATTTTATCATTCTACCCAGAAATGAGGATATTGTAATCTTGTTTTGTTTACTTGAGTTGATGTTTACTTGTTTAGTTTACTTGAATATTCAATCGCCGATATTTCAGATGCACAAAGGGTACCCCCAGTTAAGATGGTAAAAAGTTTCCCTAAATCAAATGACATATGAGTGATTACATTATAATTCTAACATAAAAATAATATTTTATAAAGGTTTCCTAGCTCCCGTCCAAAAACCCACCTCTTTACAGCCAAAAACCGTGTTTTTTATTTTTTTCTGCAACTTAACACTATTTTGACTAAAAAGATGTTATAAATAAGAAGACCATTTACCATACTATCAGAAAAATATTTTTTTAGATTTGCTGATCCAAATTCAAACAATTTTTTTTTTAAATAACAAAAAAAAAAATTATTGGGTATTAAAAACATGCAACATGCTTGAAAAAATCTCAAACGTTCCTCTTAAAACACAAATGGTTGTGAATTTTTTCAGATTTTTTGACAACTGGGCTGCAGTAAAAAAAATAAAAACCATTTTGCTGTCAAGTACTTGGCTGTCCGATAGAAGAGGTCCCTTTGGTGCAAGAGAAAGGTCATATTATGGCGTCTGAAACGTCGGTAACTGTGCCTAGGACGCGGCGTCTATGTAGCCAAGTACTTGACTACTAAAAAATACTTTTTTTAAATTCCGGCCCAGCAATTTCCATGCAAGGGTGGGCGAGGAGGCGGAGCGGGCGGCGGGCACGCTGAGCAGCGCCACTGGCGCGCGCGGCGGCGGCGGAGCGCAACGCTGCGGAGGGTCGCGGAGGGGGCGCCGCGCCGCGGCAGCGGCTCTGACCTGCAGCTCCTCGCATTCGGATCCCAGCAGGAGAGAATTCAGCCGTTCTCTGGATGAGCATTGAATGCTACAGAACGGAACAGACTTCTGTATTAGTTTGTTTTCTAAGTTCTTTGGTCTGGTTCTTTTTTTTTTAATTTTATTTTACGTCAAAAAAAAAGACAGTTAAAAACTGCGTATGACGTGCTATGGGGAAAAGTGAATTGTGTGCACATTTTCAAAATTCTGTGATCCCTACACTAAGTCATATACTACTTAAATTTTGAATTTTTGAAAGGAGAAAAAAACAAAAAAACTCCCATGTAATAAAATCTATTTTCATAAATAAGCAATAAATTTTGAATTTTGAAAGGGAGAAAAAAAAACTCCCATGTAATAAAATCTATTTTCAAAGATAAATAAGCAATCAATTTTGGCTCTTATTACTTCCTGCCGCGACAACATGGAAACGATAATTTGAATAATTGTATTTCCCACTGAATTCTAGAAGACGTGCACAGAAAATGAAGTTACATTAATGTCCAGAAGCAAAACAAGGGGCCATCTCAGAATTTGCTCAATGGATCAGGGAAACTGGACGAAAAAACCTGATCGAGATGGGGTTTTTTTTTTCGGTCTTGCCCCATCTATCGCCGCCCCACCAGCTGCCATCTATCGCCGCTCAAAGAACATATTTTTAAAAAATCCTCAATTCTTCACTTTCCTAACAGTAGAAACAAAATATTACTTTACGAATATTATATAAGAGTAAAACTTCGTCTTTCATTCAAATTTTCATTGAGAAAATTGAAAAATTTTCGTTGAGAAATGGCTTTCCTGTAAAGGCGAAATTTGAAGCTCTTTTTCACAGAAATCTTTTAAGTTTCCAAAAAAAATTATTGAAACAATTTTAAACGCAAATACAATAATGTATACACATCTCTGGAAATATGCATATTAGCGGCATGAGAGATATTTTAAAAACCTTAATTTTAATTTTTGAAAAAAACAACAACAAAGAATACAGCAAAAATAATTTTATTTCATCTTAAACAGTGCAATTAGCACTTCCTCCAAAAAGTTCAAGGAAAAAAATTGCAGCCAGTTCATGAGAAAACGGCGTTTAAGAGTTCCAGAAAATGTGGAATTTAGGACTAATTTTCACAGAAAACTTTCGAGTTTTCCCGAAACTAAACGAGAAATCATTTAATGCACATTTACTGATAAATTCAATATGTGAAACAAAAAATAGCCGCGAAGGTTGACGACGTGAACGACAAGTAAAGAATACAAGTAAAGAAGAATACAAGTAAACAAGAATACAAGTAAAGAATTTCTTATATTTAAAAAATAGAGAAAAATGTCGTTTATGTCATCTCATATGTATACCCACTCTCACAGAATATGGGCAATGTCTTGTGCGGCCAAATCTGGCTTTTCCACAGCTTGGACAACCATCGCTGGACACTTGATCAATCCTGGCGTCGAGGCGTATCCGCTCTTATCATTGGCTTTTGCTCCAAGTTTCAGACACGTCCCCCTTCCTCCCCTCGAAGATTTTCCTCCTAGTTATCTCAAAGGGGCGTAGCAATTTCTGAGGTCAGTGACGCTGCCTCGCTAACGTGAGCAGGGGGTTACAGGAGAGGGAGGGGTGAGAGGAAGTAAGAGGAGGTAACAGGAGAGGGCACAGAAGCGAAACGGATTGGTGCGCGCGGGCGCGAGGATCACCCCGCCAATTGCACCGGACGTTGGCCCTGAACCCCGTGGACGCTGACGAATCAAGGGGCAGCGGGTCACGGGAAGGGGCTGTGACATTTTTTATCGAGTTCTTTACCATGAAAATGAAGTCTAATTTATGGTATCTAATATTATGAGAAATTTGTGTCAGATTAAATTAATAGTATTGAAAGTTTTGTTTCTTACAAACTATTTTAAAATGCTAATGGTTCTAAAGCAAGGAACACTAACTATTACATAATAATTTTCGGGAAACACAATATAATGCATTTACTAATATACACATTTCCTATCAAGCAAATTGAAATTCCTGTTCACGTATTTAAAAACTTGTATTTTGACATTATTACGCCTTTATTAAGGAAATGCAAGCAATACACACCTTTTATTACGCATTATGAAAATGTAATCGCCCATTTTTTCTAGATGAGCAGGTGCATGCAAACAGTGATTTCGTTAATCAATTAAAAATCACTGCCAGTGTCAAGTAGATTATCATTGCAAAATTGCTTTTATTAATATTATTTAGACTATTTGTAAAATTAATTGCAGTTTTATAGTGATAATCAGTGAAAGGAACTAGGGAACCTCTCATTAGGAAATATTTCGAAAATATAATTGTCTTATTCTTCATATATTTTTCAAAAGTTGCTATTTTCTGTTACACTGCAGGAAGATTATAAGCTATCCCTTCCCAGTGATATTTTTATTTATTTATTTATTATTTATATAAGGTAATATACAGGCAACAGTACAAATCTGATATAGCTGAATGACCTTCTTATAATTAATTATTTCAACATATCACATTGCATATATTAATAGCAAAATTGTAATAATTGATATCTTTAATAAAATAGCTAATAAATATGAACCTTAAATTTTAAATTCTTTTAATTTGTGAAATCTACACTGAAGTTAAATATTTTCTTAAATATTTTTGAATTATACATGTTAAAAAAGAATAAATTTTAAAACCTTAAGAATGTTGCAGATCAATGTAATTTTCTTAGCAGAAGCTGTTAAGAAAAACAAAACTTGTTGCATAAACTTTAAAGAGATTAGGTATTTAGTTTAAAGTTCAATTCCAGTTAATTTTCCAATTAAAATGTCTTCATTGGAACACAGTGTTTCCAGATCATGCTATCTTTCCAATTTATGTTAGGTTTTTGTATGACCCCCAGAAACAGTTTCTGGGTATTTAGTTCGATTCAAGAGCTCTCACCAATTCAAACATCCGGAAACCTTGACAGGGTTATCGATATTGAAGTAAGAAACTGTTTTATTCTGAAACACACACACCGTCCTTGTTTCTAATGATTAATTGTGAAATAATTTTAGTGTTTATAAGATATACACACAACCAGAGTAATTTGTACTCATAAAATCCCAATACTTGAATGCATATCGAACCTGAAAATACATTTGGTTTTAGTCCTTTTGGAAAACACAAAGATTCAGTAAGGATCACAAGTTCTCACATCTAGAAAACCAAACTACAGTCTTTATTATTTCCACGAAATGAAACTTACTTTGTACTTTAATAATCTAAAGAACTGTGTGTGCTCAAATATCTTGTCAATTACATGATTTGTGTATTCGCAAATTTTCTGAAAATAGAAAGTACAAAGTTAGTTCAAATATTTTTAGTAATTACAAGATTAAAAAGTAGAAACAGTAAAAAATGACTAATTTTAAAATGAATAAATGACAAAGCAGTGTTACATCAAAAACGCAAATTAGTTATAAAAGGCATGTTAAAATCATCCCACCTTCACGCGTATTAGATTTATAAATCCATAGCTAAGAAGTTTAAAGAGGTTTGCGGAGGACAGTAGCCTTTGTCTCCTCTATAGTGACAAACTATGCCTTCTTCATCTCATTATCACCAGTGCACAGGAGCATGCTTTGGTAAGGTCTGTTCTTCATTTCTGGGGATAGGGGTGGGTAATGCACAGGTGTCCCGTGCAAGAAGTGGCGAGTGCCCGATCAAGAAGGTGAATAACAATTCTTGCCTCGGGCTTAGAGCCACCCAGGATAGCCACGACAGGGTCTTATGATCATGTGAGTTTGAAAAAGAGTTCTGCCACTCTGTTTGCACTCAAAAATGTCACAACGTTGGATAAAATCTTAGCAGTAAGGTAGATATTACCCATAAAGATGTCTTTCCTACCGGCTTCCTCAGGTACTTTACTACCTAGTCTGGGTTTCATTTCCACTTATCCCACATGGCCAAGGACACCAAGAAAAATTACGTAATTCAAATGATGGAGAATTAAGCGATATCTTCGATGTATTTGATGTTGGATATATGATGTCAAAAGGTTTAATAGGAAGAAAGAGAAATGGACGACAAGGCCGTAGCTTCCTGGTTCAAAGAAGAGACCGCGGGTTCCACCTCGGACATAGATGTGTGTTCGTGATGTCGCCGTATTCTCTACAGAAAACCCCAAACATAAAAATCACAGTGGTCGTTATAGCTAGTAGTTAAAAGAGACATTAAAAATATATACAAAAACAACAACCAATTGTCAAAGAAAATTTCACATATTTGAACGGACTTTCAATAATCGTTGCTAATAAAACCCAAGGACTTTATTTCCCTAGGTAAAATAGTATTATAAAACAGAAATTTATTTAATCAAAATGAAATTTTCATATGGTCAATAATTCGATTATTATTTATAGCAATATTAACTCTCTCAGAATTTCCTACAATATTACAATGATATTCATTGTAGCATACACATTTTATTCACACTTTCTCTATTTCGTTGGTAAAATAAACATGTTATTAAACTAATTTTCCACTAGATTTAATAATGTTCTTTAATTACAATATTTCCATAGTTTTTAAGCTGAGGAACAGTGACGGAAAATAATTGGCCTAATAACAGTTAAGACTTCATTAAATATTTTACATTCCTCAGATGCCAGCACACTACAGAAACAAGCTGATATCAAATAAAAATGGTATTTAGGGGTTTTGGAGGAAAATTCGGCTTTAAATCCTGAACTCCAAAAATATTTCAAAGACCAGCGAACATGTATTTATTTTAGACTCGTTGTAGAAAAAAAGGACATATGTACACATGGTACCGCAAAAAAATTAAAACATTACTGACTTCTAAATCAATGTATTCTTTTTCAAATTGATATTATACTAGCAAGTTCATTTAGATTCTGAATCCAATGATATTTAATATTTCTGGAGGGTATGTTACATTATGCTCATGTGCATTATTGAAACTTTCAGAAAGAACTCTTTCTTTTTGCTTTTACACTCTTCATTTCAGATACACTACCGTTATTACAAATGCCAGTAAATGTCACCTTTTATTAATATCTCTGGAATTTTCAACATTACAATTACTAATCTGTTTCAAATTTCTCATGAACTCTTTACTCTTACTTCTCAGTATAACTAATTCTACAAATGATTATAAAAAATTGTATAAATCTTTCCAAATTTAGAAAAATTGCTTTGCAGTGAAAGCATTAAAATTTTCGTAGACACATAATCTGAGATTTTCTCATATATTGATCAATTGCACTTTCTTCTTAAGGAGTAGAGAAAGTTGCAGGTACCACGCGAAAAAACGGCAGATTGTCTGCGGAAAAACGCATATTACGGCCCTTGTTACGAAAAAATGGATAAATCCACTTGCTAAATTTAGAAAAATCACTCCAAATCGGTGTAGCAGAATCCATGTTTTGTAGGTGGTTGATGGCGAAAAATCGACTGACGGTAAGATATCTGTCCGTCCGTCCGTCCACAGACAACACCAGCCTTTAAACCGTTCAGCCGATTTTCACCAAAATTGATACTCCCAATCGATCAGCAAATGTCATAGCGCCTTGAATTTGAAACCGATATTCAATTAGGGGAGGTACTTTGCATGAAGCCCCTGGGACATTTTCAAATGTTCGACAAATGGCTCCACAATTTTTATTACAAATGTAATAAAAATGTAAATGTAATAATTGTTGGATAGTAGGAAGTGCATTTAAAAGAATGTGCTGGTCTCTGTTCATTAAAACAGATTTTTGTAAAGTATTCCCCAAGTAAAATCTTGAAATTTGATTTTTTCCCTTCGTAGAGCTTTTCCTTAAGATAAGATTGCAAATAAGATCATGTGATTTACACAGGCTTTAGTATTTTTCCACATAAGTTTTTCTCTGTGAAAATGCCGGGTGAGAGAGAATACGCGCTGTTTTACAGCATCACTAGTATTCTTTAAGGCTTTGTCCTACTTCTAGACATTAGGCTCTTCTCGAATAATTACAGTCCCTTTCGGTTTTATTATGACAATGTGGTATGATGTGTGCATGAAGGAGAAGTAAGAAAATATTACTTTCTTTATAAGAAAAGTTCGCATTCTATTAAATTATAATTATATTGTATTAAACTATTGTTTTATTATTACCTATATTATACATTTTATATTATATTATATATCACAATATATTTAAACTTAAAGGATTGACATCTGAAAACAGAAAAAATACAGACTGAAACAGTTATATTCTATTTATAGGTTTTATTATATTTAACTACTTTCTAAGTGGTAGAGCCAGACACAAATCGCGCTTTAGCCAGATAGTTAAAAATCATAGGTACCCTGTCAGCTGCTAACGATGTGAGAGTTCAGATCGGGATCAGTTTTTTCTTCTGTTACGGTGTGATTTCAGTAGTAATATGTCAATATTTTGTAATTAATATTAAATTTTTTGAGAAAAGACTTGGGGCCAAAAAAGGGCCAGTTTTGTCTCCATCAGTACGACGACTAGAAGCCTCCGTTCTGTACCATCTGCCGGGCGCTGGGGGTCTATTTTAGATATCTATATATTTTGAAAATGAAAAAGTAATTTTCAAACTACAAATTGAAAATGGGAATCTTACTGGTTTGAAAACTCTTTCCCAAATCATGTAATAGTATAATGTTGGGCAGTGACATTAAAAGAAGAAAGTATTTGCTGTTGTAGTACAACTACTTGTTTTTACATTATAAGCATTATAATTTTTTTAAAGAAGCAATCAATCAACTATTTGCTGATAATTAAAATATTGTTAGCATTATATCATTCAAGTTTAGGTTACAAGTTTTCATGAATAACAGATGAAATTTGTCAAATTCTCTTAGTTGTTTTAAATTTGGGTTTTTAAAATTACATAGTTACTTGTAATACTACAGGTTCTGTATTTCAGACTGGTGTTTCGACAGTTACAGTTCAGTCTTATCGCGTAATGTGGAGATCCCTTGAAGATATGGGGGGGGGCAAGATAGCAGTTCGCAGGATAGAAGCTACTTCGAGCCTAAAAGGACATTCGAATCGAAATATTTCTAACTAGAATCAACTATAGAATATTATAACCGTGATTCCACATTCTTATCAGAATGTGAGTTTGCTTAACCTGAAGTAAATGTTGTATATCTTAAGAACAATAAATTTCAAGATAGAATTCATTCTACAACACCCCCCATCGGTGCTGTAATACCTCTTATTAACTCCGTGAATTAAACGCGTAGTAGATAGAGGAATGGACGCCAGATCAAATCCTGCCGAATATGTATTTTTTACCTGATCCTGGAACACATTAATCACTATCATCACGAGAGACATTCAAAATTCTTGCAGGAGGAACAAACGTTTTGCAAACGATAATGTGATTATATTGATTGTGTGCTAGTATCTTGTATTAAGCAATGTGACGAAACGAAATTTGGAAGAGATAGGGTCAAATATAACAGTGTCTCAATTGCAATATCATTATCATATTTTTTTGTAATCTTACAAATAATATGAAAAAGTCTGTACCAAGGTTGTATAATCACTATTTAAATTTTCATATTTAACAGTTCTAGAGATAATCAGAATCCTTAACAAGTCTGTGGGGTTATTATAAAATTTTGCAATAAAGTAATTTCTTCGTTCTTTTATTAATTGAGAAGGGGAAAATGTCTTTTACGTTTAACAAAGTTCCTTAGAGACTATTACGAACTCATTAAAATTACAATTTTGTGTTTGTGCCTTTGTGATAAATGCTAACAGAACGCATCCCTTAATTGTTTTTAAATTGTAATTTTATTTCTTTTATGGTCTTTAATTTTTAATGTAAGTCTTCGGGGATGGGCCACATTTCAAACATTAACTCCAAAACAGAATAAAGTACGATTTGACGTGGGCAAGTGAAAAAAATCAATATTTTTTATTATCTCCATTTTTAAATAAACAATGTTTTTATGGCTTATCTTTAGTGCAGGGGAGACTGAGACTAAGTGGTGAGCATTCAATCAGTCCCAATTTTCACAAAAAAAAAGAATTTTAATTATTTAGTTATATCAATGATTATTCCCTGCTTTGTAGGTGATCCCAAAGCCCAAAAAACCCCCTTTTTTATCTCAAAATTTAAAAAAAAAAAGGGGGAAATTTGGATCTCAAAATGTCTGGGGGTAATTGTTCTTTTTAAAACTAAATATTAAATTTTTTATAAAATTCAAATTGAAAAGGCGTTAGATAAATAAATATATTATCATGTTTTTAAAAAACATCAGATCCCCTAATATTGCATTTTCCAAAAATTTACTGCTTGAGAACAATATGTTTAAGTATATTTTTATTACGTCTTAAAATTTTTCTAAAAAAGGAAATTTCAGAACAAATATTTGTTTCTCGATAAATTAAACTTTGATTATGAAGATCAATAACCCCTCTGTAGCTGAAATCGTTTGACACCCGGGGTTTTAAAACAGGGATTGAGGTCGAGTTCTGCCGATGCCTTTACTTCTGTTCCGCGTTCTTTTTACCTAAGTCTGAGAATTAAAGATAAGAATATTTAGCGGAAAATACGTGTATTTATTTATTTAGCATAAGATCTTTGCTGAAGTTTTATACTATATAATGTGTAATTAGTTTGATCCCTTTATTACAAATATTTATACAAATGTGTATTTATTTATATTTAGTTAGTAAAATTTAACCTAACCTCGCTTGGAAATAAGATAGTGAACGTTTTGACATACATTTTGCATTCACTTCCAAAGAGTTTGTCACAACTCTGTCACTTTATAGGAAATGAAATATGAAATGTTTATCCCGTTCGTTAGTTATATCCATATTGCTTTGACCTGATAACCGTATTAATTGAGTACTAAAGATGTAATTCCTTCGGACAGAATCAAACCCGCATCGTTCGATTTACGACCAGTTGCTCTGACCACTGAGCTTCCAATGCGTTTTACAGTTGAGTTCTTGGGCTCGTGCCATTCCCCACGCATTTGATATTTGTCACCGCTATGCATCATTTACGTAAGTATGAGGAAGGTTTGGACCTTTAAGTAATTGATATCAAAGTTGTGACTTTTACACAACGTCGTGCCCAGATGGCGACAAATTACTCGTTTTTTCTTGATTAGATAAATACATTCATATTTGCAATATGAATCATTTATATAAAAATATTTCACCTTGGAAATGACAATCAGTAATGCAGATAATTCTCAGTACTGTTTTGTATCTCACATTTGGAACTGCTGTAACACGTTTAGATGGATTTTGCCCGAACTATGATAATTCGTTATCTCAGCACAAAACAAAACTTGTACTTCACGTTTTACTTTCTCGTATACGCACGAATATACATAGTATATGTAATATATTCGTATGTGACGTATATACGTAGTATATTCGTGCGTATACATGGTATAATTATGTAATACTGCGGAAAATCGATTTCGCGATTAAGCGGTAATACACGTTTTGGAGTCGAAAAGTGGTTTATCAAATCGTCCGTCCATCGTCTGTGATCACTACAAGCGCCTAAAACCACGTACGATCCTTCCAAATTGGAAGAAACCCTGTTTTCTGGCTGTAGTTGAGCTTGCATTTTGAAAAATCTTTGAAATTTCGGAATTACTTTACATGAAACCTTTCGGACATTTTCAATTTTCTCAAAAACGGCTCCTAATTTTCTGGTACGAATAAGTAAAATACACTTACAAGGATGACATAGTTCAATTTTCATGGTTAACTCCGCAATTTTCAGTTTTAAAGTTTGAACATTTTGGGGCGTCTTCCTACAACTACAAAGGTGGCTGGTTGTCTTTCAAATGAAATTTTTGTCCATAATTCACGTTCTTGCATATGATCATGAGGCTTTCTTGAAATGATGGCATTTTCGTGCAAAAGTGCAAGCAATATTTACAATTTTAAAGAATGGTTTGAAATGCAAAACTGCAATGAAACAGTTTTTTCTTTTCTTACTATTAAAACGTTTCAAAACCGATTTTGCGAAATCGTACTTTTAATACTGTTTCTTTCGTTACGAAGCAACATTCCTGTCAGCTAGCAAAACTCAATAAGTATCCCTCGTCAACACATCCTAATATATGAAACATTGTATAAGTGACTGCGGAGGTGACGTCATGTAGTTCAGGTGCTTGTTTAAAGAACTGGAAGACTCGAGTTCACGTCCTGGCCTGTTCATGCAACTTTTTGTTTTGACTATGTGTGATTTTATTAATACTTTTCCTTTTCAATAATTTAAGGTATGCATTTACGGTTGTCGTTTTGAGAGTTTTCAAACGAATGAAGTGTTAATAGTGTAACATTTATTATTTATTAAAGAAAACATTACCAATAAACGAGAAAATAGGTTATTTTTATATAAATGTGAGTAGATAGACAAAAGATAATAACTGCGTAATGATAGGTGATTTTTCTTGAAGTCAATAAATGTTCCTTAGATTCTAGTAATTACTTGCAGCAAATGAATTCTGAATGTCGGGCCGTGTCGAAACTTGTCTGCTAGCCCAACGTTATCACGTCTAATAATCTCACCTTGGGCAGAGGCGATAAGGGTTGAGCGTCAGGCTAGAACCGAAGCGCCTGCACGCAAAAATTACATAGTACTGAACTGAAACATTCTTAAGTAGAATTAACTATTTTATAGTGCCGCGTAGATTTCTTTGCTTTCTTATTGTCTCTTAGAGGTAATTTATTTAATATTTTAAATTGCAGAAGTGCGGAAAAGCAATGAGTTTGAAGACAAAATTCGTAAGATTCTTAATTGAGTAAGTTCACGGAAATGCTTACGTACGTCTGTGTTGGTAGCGCAATCGCTTAGGTGCGTGGCTTCACAATAGAGGAACGCGTGTTCAAATCCCGTACGATATCAGCGGTTTTTACTTGACGAGCAATGAAAATAAATTCCTAATAACGATGTCGAGAATGTTCTAAACATTCCTTTTCTTTGCAAGAAGATACCATTACAAAACTGCGGAAAGAATTTGATGTACTTTCGATTACTGGTCGTTTACCAGATCATTCACTACTCCATATTTTCCTCTTCATAGGCCGTTTTTGGTTTTTACATTGGTACGTTCGTTTCCTTCCCAATCCCTAATACGAGTATTACGTCCTTTGTAATTAACTTTATTTATTTGTGTCTCACTGTTCTTTTGTCAAGTTTTCTAGCTGAAATTTTTTCTTTGCTTTTAAAAATTAAGAAATGCTTACACTTCGCTACTACCAAAATATGAAGAACTAGAGGTGCTACAGAATGGGGCAGACTTTCTCGTAGCAAATGTTTATAATTTCCTTTGTGTGGACTGGTTTTAAGGTTCTTGCCAACTCACATAAGGTTCTTGCCGTTCTCTTGCCAGCTGACATCTATCGCCGCACAAAATACATTTTGACATTTTCTCAACTTTTCAGTTCAAAATAGCTCTTTTCACAGGAATCTATTGAGTTTTGAAAACTTCCCCTAAAGTCATTTGAAGCACTTCTACTCACAAGTTAAATAATCTATACAAATCTATTCAAATGCTCATATTAACAGCGTGAGAGGTATTTCAAAAATTACATTTGTGTAATTTTTAAAAAACAATAGAATAGAGCAATATCTCGTTTATGTCATCGGATAGGCTGGATTTGGCATTACCCCAACCAAAAATTTAAAGAAAAAAATTTTGGAGCCGTTTTGAGAATATCTTGTTTATGTAAATTTTAAAATTGCAAATATTGCACCATATTGTACGAAATCAACTAAAACTTTAAAAAATTGCATGACCTTATTAAAAGATCTAATTATAAGCAACACATTTCATTTGAAGCAAAAATCTCTATCTTTAATTTTGTAGTTGTAGTAAGACGCCGCAAAATATTCAAATTTTAGCGATTTTTCAAAATTCAGAGTTAACCGTGACAATTGGACATATTCTACCTTTATAAGCGTATTTTACTATAGAGTAAACAGTCCTTACAAGAAATTTACAGAAAAATTTGGAGCCGTTTTTGAAAAAAATTTAAAATGTCCGGAAGGCTACAAATAGTCCCCCCAAAAATTAATGAATGTTTTTCAAAATCGCATAACTATCAATCAATGGGCAGTACATTTTAAAACGTTACATTGTAATATAGTAGCAATGCGTTTCAACAATAATAAATATTATAGTTATAGTTTTAAAATTCAACCTTAACTCATATTATAGTACTTTAATTAAATTACTTTATAAATATTTATAACTTAAATGAAATGTTTCCCATATAAAAACATTAATTAATTCATTTAAAATCATAAATATGCAGTGCAATATTACTGAAGATGCGTTAGTGAACACATATCCAATAAAGTGGCAATTTTGTATGAAATGTAAAAAATGTATGAAAATAGAGAAAATTTTATTTTGCAACAATATTTTACAGAAGAGGATCCTTTTTTAATTCGTGACACAGATTTCCGAAGTTTGACAAAATTTTGAAACATTATTAACAATTACAATTTTGAAATAATTTATGACAGGAGAATCTCTAGCTCAGGCGAAAACGACAGGGGTTTCTTCAATTTGGAAAAAATCGTATGCATGGTTTAGGCGCTAGAGTTGTATCAGACGAACAGACGGACGTTTTGCTTCCAATTGGTTTTTTGGCATCACGGATCCACAAAACTGGAATTATGACTACACCCCGTGTTAGAGGACTTTTTCTCTTAATTTAGCAATTTTTTTGATTCAGTTTTTCGTCACCAGAGCGCGGCAATGATTTTTCGCAGAAAATGCGCAGTTTTCGCTGCACATTATATAACATTCTCTATACTACGTATATTACTCTGTATATACGGAAGTATACGAGAATGTAATATGTGAAGTGTTTGTTAACATGCGTCACGCAGATAAATTTTAAGGAATAAGTTAGTGATGAAGTTGAAAAAAATAATTCTAGGTTTTTAAAACCATGTATTTATATAATAAATAATTGATTATTAGTTGAAGTAAATATGTTTATCATGACCATTTTTTTTTTCATTTATTTATTTCTGCTTGGCCCGAAGGCCCTCAGCATCCGCGTATGATACAATGATGTTACATGAATTAAATTAACATTGATTGAGAAAACTTAGACTTGAATACATTGAGTACACGTGAATTAAATTTAGAAGCCACATCGGGTCATGATAATCAAGGAGGGTCGAAGAACTGTCCGACAAACCATGGAGCTTTAGTGATGGATCGGAGGAATTTATTTTGGAAAATCTGAAATGGACGGAGATAGGAGTAATGCCGAGTTCGTTATGTAGCTGGGAGTTAGGTACAAACCATGGAGCTTTAGTGATGGATCGGAGGAATTTATTTTGGAAAATCTGCATTTTTTGGATGTTCGATTTGCTGGCTGAGGCCCAGATAGGAGAAGCGTAGGATAAAATTGGGCGGATCATTACTGGTATAGGTGAGTAGCGACATGGAGTTGCAAGGGTGATGACTTTTTGAGAATGGGATATAATTGGTGGGTTCTACGGGTTGCCAGGGTTATTCTGTGGAGAATATTTGATTTCCATGTGAGCCGCCTATCAAAAAGTACTCCCAGATATTTAACTGGCTTGTTGTTTGGGAGCCAAGTTATATTTTCTCCTTGATAGTTGAGAGGGGGAGGATTATTTGGTCTACGGAGCGTGAAGATTTTGCTTGGCTTTTCGTAGGGTTTATCCGGATATGCCATTTCTTGGCCCAGTCGGAGAGCTTAAAGAGGTGGTGTTGCAGGTCTTCTTGTGCGGTATCAATATCACGGTTTGAGGAATATATTGCGGTGTCATCAGCAAACAGAGCAATGGAGGTATTAGGGGTGGATGGTATATCAGCTGTATAAAGATTAAATAGTGTGGGAGAGAACAGATCCTTGGGGTACTCCTGCTTTTATGGGAAAAGATAGTGAAAGGGTTCCTGGAAGGCGGACAGAAAAAGTGCGATCGACAAGGAAGCTATTGATGATGTGAATAAGATAGTCGGGGGTTCCGATGTGAATAAGTTTATATAACAGTCCTGGATGCCAGATGGTGTCAAAAGCTTTAGCTATGTCGAGGAAGATTGCGACTGTGTGTTTCTTATCATGGAAACCTTCGATTATATCCTCGGTTAGTCTTAGTATTTGGTGATTTGTGGAAAGTAGTGGTTGAAAACCGAATTGGTGCGGAGGTATGGCTTGTACTGAACTGAGATGGGAGATTAATCTGGCGAGGATACATTTTTCAAACAGTTTTCTAAGGAGGCAGAAGACTAATTGGGATAGCTTGACGGGTCGTTTTTTGGTTTGTCTGGTTTCAGAATGAGAATGATGTGGGCGTGTTTCCATTTGCGAGGGAAGTATGACAGACGAAGAGAAGCATTAAATATTGCTGTTATATGTAAAATGGCTGTGAATGGAATGCGTTTAAGTACGTACGTTGGAATTAAGTCGTGACCACTGGAAACTTTTGAGAGCGACAGATAGGTCTACAATTTCGGTGGGAGATATGAATTTGGACATCTTGGGACTGTTGTTCTAGTTCGTCTATTTCTTCGAGGAGTAACTGATCATGAAGGGATTTTCTGAGGATGGGGTGTAAAGGTTGTGGCAAAGTATTCACCTAGTACATTGCTTTTATCTGCTGGAGTATGCTACGATGCCGCGGTTGTTAGGAGGGTATATAGTTGGCTTGGCGCAAGAGGCGGCGAGTGATATCCCAGTGTATGATCGGTTGGGTTGGCGGTTTGAGTTTGGAAGTGGAGATATTGGGCGTTAGATATTAGCAAAAGATGTCTTACTATTTTAGTGAGTAGGTTTAGGTACGATTTTAAGAAGGGAACGATGTTTTGCCAGTGATTACGTATGTATCTTTGTGATATAATAGTCTCTGTAAGATGGGTGAAATAGGAGGTAGTGGGTTGCGTTGACGTATTGGGGGAGCTGTTAGATCTAAACTATCGAGGATGGTGTGGGTGAGCGAGTCAATGGCTCTATCAATTTCTTGAGAGCTTTTCAGTGACGGAAGTGGTGGCAGAATGCGAGAAATCAGGATCTGAAAGTGAGGCCAGTTGACTTTTTGTAGGCAGTAGGGCTGATCTGGGCGATTTTCTTTTAATGAAGTATTTAAGCAGAAAAGAAGAGGTCGATGGTCTGAAGGGAGAGCGATGTGTGGCTCCACAATAATTGTAGCTAATGTTGCTTGAGATACCGAAATCGAGGATGTCTGCTGGTATTGAAGATTGGTAGGATAATAGCTGGGAGAATCAGGAGCATGTACTGTTAGATTTAATCTTTCAATATCTGCAAGAAGAAGGATGCCGGCAGGAGAATTGAGTCTGCTACCCCATACTGTATTCTTGGCGTTCCAGTCTCCAACAACAATTGTTGGTTGATTTGATAAAAATAGTAATCATGTCGCCTGTTTTATAAGGAATATTGGGAGGCTTATACACTGAGGTCACAATAAGGTGGTATTGCCCGGTTTGCTGTACTGCAACGCTATATTGTCTCAAACGTGGGGTTTGCATATTCAGGGAGATGATGATGGGAGATATTGTTTTTCGCAAAAATGGCTACACCACCACTGCTATGATTTCGTGGACGATCATATCGATACATCGTATATCCAGGAATGAAAATTTTGATAGAGGGCTTCAGGTGGGTTTCTTGATGCAAGCTATATCGATATTATTGCTATGGAGAAAATGTGCGAGTATATGAATATTGGTTCGTAGACCATTTGCATTCCACGATATTAGGCGGATTGATGACGGGGGTTTATTTTTAGACATAAATCTGAGGATAATAAAATTTCAGAGATTGGAGAATTGAATTGGTAAGAACGGGGATTATTTGATTTAACATTTTCGAAAGGAATATTTCAACTTGTTGGGAAACAATTTGTGAAATTATTTGAGAGTGAGGAGTGAGTTGGGAATGTTAGGTTTGAGGAAATCTGAGTACAAGGGCGATTGATACGAGGACGGTGGTCTCGGTTCGGTCGGTCTGGGTATAGTGCGTCGAAAGGAGAAATGTTCCGGGGTCTTTCTCTGAGGTGTTGAGGTGGTGAGGAGGGGAAAAGGGGCGGTGAAAGGGTTTGGTGGAGTGAATGATTGTGTTGGCAGAACTGTTGAAGGCATGTTTGGAGGTTGGTTGTGCGACTGGGAGGGAAGAACTTTTCTGGATAGAATATTTTGGTAAACCTGACATTCACGGCTGGAGGCCGATGTGGCTTATCACAGTTTACACATTTTGTTTCTTCATTAGCGCCCTGATAGTAGCGTGTTGACTCCCCACATTTTCCACAGCGCGGTAGAAAGCCACAGTTTTTCTTAGAATGTCCGTAGTTTTGACATTGCCTACACTGAACTGGACCAGGTCTATGTCGACGCTCTTCTATTGTGATGACAGCATTAAAAAGTTCCTTTAAATTGTAGATTGCATTTCCTTGTTTGTTTGTAGGAGAGTTACTGCAAATAATGGCCATGGTTTGCGTTCTCGGTTTGTTAATCTTATAACTGGTTATTACAGGTAAGTTTTTTTTTACTAATTCCTGAAGTATTTTCTTCTGAATAAGAAGTTGGTACGTTTCTGAGTACTACTGAGATGGTAGCTTTGGTTGGGTCTCGGTAGGTATGGTAGGATAGGCCTTTAGTTGATAGATTTTTTCGGAGCAGGGTGAAATCATCAACGGAGTTTACAACAACTTCCGTGTAGGATCCTTTAACTCTAGTGGTAAAATTAGCATGTTTTAGTAGATCTTTAATTATTTTTAGGAGTTCCGCGTGAGCAGGAGGGTTGTGAATGAAAATAGGGGGTATTTTTTCGATATGTGGAGGAGAAGTATTAATATATGCATCTTGAGGAGAAGGATCTTGAGGGATAATATTTGTCTGACTGGCGAGTGAATCTGTTGCTGAGTGATAATATTATATAATGGGATAGTTCCAGGAGTAAGCGCTGCTCGGCATCTGTTACTGGTATTTGATACTGCAGTCGCTGGCGCTTAACTGAAGGCGATTCTGTTGTATTATCTGATGAGCTGGAGGCGCCTCTCGAAGGATGATTGTTGCATGGCATCGGCTGAATACGCAGGTTGGCTCGCTGCTAACGGCTGCATGAGGTGTGGGTAGTGAAAAGTTGAGGTGGATTTGGATAGAAATTATTCAGAGTATGTAGTGCTGAGGATACAGCTTCGGGAGTGGCGGAACGGATCTCTTTAATCTTCCATGGCCGGTGATGAAAAGCGTCGCAGAAAAGTCGTCGGTTTTCCTCACAACGCAGACTTGAAGTAAACACAAACAATACGTTCACAGATTTAAGAAAGAAAACAAAAAAAAAACTTAGTAAACACTGTTCGCACTATGAAAGTCACTATGAAAGGCACTTGACACTGAGCCGTAGCGCTTCGGCCCCGGCACGGGGCTTATCTCTGGTCGCCGCGATAATTAGCGAGAGAGAGAGAGGTGTGCACAGGTCGACGGTTAAGCTCGGAGTCTAATATTCACTATTTAACAAAATTTGTAAGAGGCTATTACAATTGATACTTTTGAGTCAAGGCCTCCTGAATTTTTTTTTTTTTTTTCATGACCATTTGCTAACATTCTGAAAGGCTACATTGTTGTGAATGATATTGATTAATAAACAAGTCCATTATTAAACATTCTTCTCAATCATTCATTCAAGAGTATGCTACAACTATTTTACTAAACCATCCCAACCGCGGATCCAAAAGAAAAGACTCAGGGTCACGTGCCCTCTCTTCATCCTAGAAAAGATTCATTTCTCTCTTCATAATGAACTAGTGGTAAACTAGTAATGAAGATGAAGATGAAGATCTTTTATTTATATAATATTATTTCATCAGAAACAGTTCTTTACCCCTTAACTTGACGTTGAAATACTTGTTACATTATTTTAGGAGACACCCAATAAGTCATGCAAGACTGGTAAAACAAAATGTTGAAAGGTTTGATTAGTAACCAAATAACTAAAAAATGTTGGTGGATATCGTTTAAGACTTCGAGAACGACTGCAAAACCTTTCGAATTCATACATATGCGATTTCCCGCTTTTTTGAGTCAGCGTATCACTTGAAAAATAGGTAGAAAAATAATATTTTTTGTATCTGTAACATTTAATCCAGAAATTAATAAAAACATAAAAAATGGAGACTCAAAATAAATAATGTAAAGTCAAGACACATGGTTGTAGGGAAATCTCGATATGATCTAGAACAGAAATAGGTATATTTCCAGTAGGAAAGGAATTTAAATATATCGGAGTGATTATTAGAGCAGGGGGATCTAATAATATTGACTTTATTAAAAAATAAGCTAGGGAAGGCCAATTATTAGTAGACTTCATAATATTTTATAAAACAAAAATTTTCGAAAGAAAACTAAGAGACAATATACAAGACAATGGTGGAGAGCTGTGTTACGTATGAATCGGAAATTAGAATTAAAAATGATGCAATAAACTCTCGGTTAAATGCTATGAAAATGAATTTTGGAGACGATGTTGTCAGTATACTGTTTGATAGAATACTAAACGAAGAGATTAGACAGATAATAAAGATTGAGAGACAAGTGATCGAAAATGTAGAATCCAAACAACTCCAATGGTATGCTGCAGAATGCATGCTGACAGAATATCAAAAATTATCTTTGAGTGAATCCCTTTCGAAAGAAGAAAACGAGGAAGGCCAAGGAAATCTTGTAAGTACGTCATCGATTTGACAATGAAGGGCAGAAGAATAGAGGATGCTGATAATCTACACACCAAAACATTGGTGTAGATTGCGAAAACGGTCATTAGAACTGTAAAATACTCGCTTAAGAATTAAAATAATTACCTTAAACCCGAAGTGGAAGATACCGGATGAAGAAGCCTTGTTATTATGTGCTGGCACAAGTAAGCGGGCAAGATCTGTTAAGATCTTGCGATCTAGATCTCTTAAGATCTGTTAAGATCTTGCCGGAATACCAAACCAAAAGCAAAGTAACGTTCTTATTTGAAAAGATCAAATGAAAACAAAGAAAATTTGATTATTTTCTAGAGGGGAGTCCTTTAGATAACAAATATCAGATATTACTCTATTTGGTATTTATGATATTTGTAAACTTTGTCCATTTATCGGCATGATCGCTTTTTCAATGGGAACAACTATTCTTCCGAATTGACAGGTCGAAAAGTAAATATTGTATTTAGGTAAAAAAAGATGATTGAATTATGTTTTCGAAAAATTTACGGACTGAAGTAAAAGAGAAAACTATCACAAATAGTAAATTCACATTTCTTGTATGTTGCACCAATGAATAATGTCAATTCCACAATTAAAATCTATTTTCGATCCACCATATGTGGGTCTCTTTAACCTGGAAATCTTTCGCTTTAGCGGCGATAACATAATTCACCGGAAAGTGTTCGGCAGTTTATCGACGATTGACAGAAAATGTAATTACAATAGCCAGTAGAACTTCTGATGCAGTATTCCAAAGGCAGATTTTTTTAAAACTCCAGACATTTGTTCATCATTTCTCTCTCATGGTATGCAACATGTATTCTCAAGTTAATGTTGAAATATCTAGTATCACTTTCGGAATCCTAAGACTTAAGTAAAAGGAACGCAATGGTGACCCTTAGATTTGGTTACGAACCCAACAGCGATAGCGCACATTTCTCCTTCTTCCCGACCTTGCATTAAAGTGGTGGCCGAAGTGTGCGACCAAATGTGAATGAATTATAAATTTGAAGTTATATCGTTATTATTTAGATTTTCTTTGTAAAATCGTCTCTGCGTGAGATATACTGTATACGAACACAAACTATCAATCAATGGGCAGTACATTTTAAAACGTTACATTGTAATATAGTAGCAATGCGTGAAATATATATATAAAATATAATTTATTAAATTTTACATTAAAAAAAATTAACCTTAAACATTAATTGCTTATTTTGTTTACAATATTTATTAACAATTAATTCATTTAAAATCATAAATATGCAGTGCAATATTACTGAAGATGCGTTAGTGAACACATATCCAATAAAGTGGCAATGTTGTATGAAATGTAAAAAATGTATGAAAATAGAGAAAATTTTATTTTGCAACAATATTTTACAGAAGAGGATCCCTATTCATTTTCTAACGATTATCGTGACACAGATTTCCGAAGTTTGACAAAATTTTGAAACATTATTAACAATTACAATTTTGAAATAATTTATGACAGGAGAATCTCTAGTGATTCTTAATGGATTAGCAAAAACAGTGTTTGCATAGGTCTGCTTATCTAGAAGAAGTGGGTGTAACATTCCGATGACGTGTAAAAAACTTTCTGTGCATTGCTCGTCTCTCAAAAATAATATCGTAATGTAAAAATATACTTGCTATAATAAAATAAATATATTAATTTCATTGCGTTGGTTTGGAAATCATACATAAATTAAATGTAAGTAATATATTGATATGAGTGTGTGTGTATGTGTGTGTGTATGTGTGTGTGTGTGTGTGTGTGTGTGTGTGTGTGTGTGTGTGTTCCTCCAATGTTCACGCAATAGACAGATATTAAAATGTTATATAAGAGTCATATGTCGTTTTTGATTCTCACGCAAAAATCCTCAAAGACTAGGTATCACATTTGATTTTTAATATTTGCGGTAAAGAACTCCATTTAAAATGCAATCACCCTAACGTTAGATTGAAACAAAAGATCAAAAATCATTCATTTGCTTACAGCTGCACTTACCAATCATAATGTCTGCAGTAGAAAACTTTCATTGTGACTAAATGAACTTTAAATACTTTAAGTTTATTTAGTATTTTACGTATCAAAACTATTTTATTACAATATTAATGTCCGTGACCATGTAGTATTTTTTAATTCGGTCATCTGAGAAATTGATGATGAAGTATTTCACAACTGAAAGCTGCTATCTCCGAGACGTGTTTGTGCAACTGACTCTAAAACGTATTTCTTAATTTTCTAATAAAATAACTAGGTTAGAAAGCATACAATGCAAATTATTTGCATTTTATATTAAATATTACAATACTAAACGACGAAATGTAGACATGGAGCTTAATACTCGTTGTCCAGTGTTATTTTTTGCATAAAACACGTTTTATAACAGTTTTAAATATGGTTTTACTATGAAATTGCATGACGTTATTTATGTAATTAAATGTATATACAAAATATTACGTAAAACTGTTGGTTGATTTAGTATTTATATTCAAATATTTACTATAATATAACTCGCGATCACCGCCATTTTGTAATGTTCAAGATGAATAGTCCCGCCTCCCTGAAATGAAGCTAAAGCGGATTGGTCAGCTTGATCCCGCAGGGTGGGGCAGGGGTCGGAAAACACTGGTAAAGTTCGGCTCAGGACGTCGCCAATTTTTTGTGCAAGCAACGGTACATACATTACACGACAAGGCATAAATTGGGCCAGTCATGTCGGGAGACTAGTTAGATAGCTAGCTTGTATTCAGTTGCGGTCCGACGTTCAAATTTAGTGACCGGAAGCTGTGATCCGTAGTTTTCCGTGATTTCACCGATCAACACCAGAAGAAAGCCTGAGCTATACCTCAACCACAGACCAAACGATATCTTTCCTGCATCTTCTTACTCCGGTCCTTAGGCATTACCTACATATACGATTACATGCGCTACTCCACCACAGATGTCCTGAGACCAGTCGTGAAATAAGAGTTTGACTTGGCTGGATGCCTCGCGGGTGGGAGATTCCTGAAAGGGAAAACCACGCAAAACAAGGAGTAGATCGGCGGGTGATCTCCTTATCCAGACAGGAAGATCACCGCTACCTCCCGTGAAGAAACCCTGCACTTCACTAACACGACTGATGACCATGACGGTTGACGGGTCTCGAAATACGAAATACTTAAACAATTAATCGAAAAATCAGAGGACACCGTTAAAATCGGGTCTGTGCCATCTCCATTTTTTCCTAAAATAAGAGCAAAAGCAATTAAAAATGGCACTGATTCAATAATTTTGTATAAACTCTCCGAATGTTCAAAAATTATAAAAATACAGTTCTATAAAGTATGTGCTGATGTAGCATCATTTATTTAAAATGATTTTTATTTTAAATGATCAATTTTTCTATTGTTATATAAATCTATTTACAGTTTTTCCTAAAAGATTGATTTCACACTTTTGAAACTGGTACACAAAATAGCTCATTATAAATTAATATTCAAAAAGTAATATATTTCCTTCCAGTAAGATTTTTTTTAAAGTTGATTTAACTCTTGTGAATAGAAAACCATTATTCTACATACTGCTTTATAACAACCTTGGTTTCTTCAGTTAATGCCTCAACTGCAATTTGGTATGTGAGTGCTAGAGGCATCATTTCCATTGTCTCTGTGTTGGAGCCATCCATATTGATATTCTTACATTTAATTGTCTCTAACCTCAGGTTTCTGGAACTTGCTTCTTCTTTTTGTACTATTTTACTATCTCTCTTCATGCAGACCCCCTCATAAAACTTGCGCAAATTTCCGCAAATTTATTGTCATATGTTTTGCTTTTTAATTTGCTATCTCTCATCAACCCCCATTGGACTATGCCAATATAGTCATAATACACCCCTTATTGAACGACTCTCCTGTCGTCTTCATCAACCCCGCCATTGGACGAAACTTCTTTCGTCTTCATCACCCCCCCCAATTGGACGATGCTTCTTTCGTGTTCATCAACCCCCCCTCAATTGGACGATGCTTCTTTCGTCTTCATCATCTCCCCCAAATTGGAGGATGCTTCTTTCGTCTTTATTAAACCCCCTCCCCATTGGACGATGCTTCTTTCGTCTTCATAACCCCCTCATCAGCCCCTCAGTGGACGATGCCTCTGCCGTTTGGAGTATCCTGTTCATTTGTCGGCGCTCTGTCGTTTTACAAGTTCTCGCCGGAAGGGTCTACATATTCGTCATGTTCGTCGTTGTCGTTGTCGTCGTCGTCGTTGTAGTCGTCGTCAGCAAGTCTTACTCCTCCTCCACATCCTCCCAGTCAGCGTCGTCGCCGTCGTCGTCCTCATCTGCAAATAGCAAGAAACACAATGTTGAAATTTCGAAGGAAACTCAAAGGTGATTGCATTTTGCGAAAAACATCTAATACAATTCAAAATAATTTTAAATAAAATATTTTAGAGCTAGTTTCAGTTTCAGCTATTTAGGTTGTCAAGTTCACCTAGATACCAGTAGACACATGGACATTAATTTGGCATAGTTCCAAAGAATTTGGAACCTTAAAAAATAAGACAAGGCAAAAGAGAAGAATAAAGTTCGATTAGATGATGGCTTTTCCAACTCTTCTGTACAGCAGCCAAAGTTGGGTACTAACAAAACTAACCGTAAGTAGAATACAGGCCACTGAAATGAAGTTTCTGAGAAGAACTCCAGGCTTCACGAAAGAAAATCACATTCGCAACGGGAAGATAATGGAAAAACTATTTGCCAAAGGAATTGGAAACAAAATAACCAAATACCGAAACAACTAGTATGAACATAGGCAAAGGATGGAAAATACATGACTAACTAAGTTATCAATAGTTTACCAACCGCATAAAAAATGAGACGTGGGCAGACCCAAAAAGCAATGGAAGGAAACCTGTAGGCGGGAACACGCTCAAGCCTAATCCATGAAGTGCAGAAGAAGAAGACTCTTCTGTTTTAAATAAATATTAATAAATCAAAATTCAGATTTGCAGAAAAAAATGTTGTTATTATTATTATTATTAATATTATTATTCAATTAGGTTATTTAAAAAATAATTAACTTATAAAAATTTAATAAAAATCATTTTCTCAATTTATTCTGATACGTATGTGATTAAAAACACTTTATCAAATGCATCAAGACCTTCGCTCAATTCACCGTAGCCAATTACAGTAAATCATGGGAGCAGGCCGATCGGGAACTTTGAGCCCTTGAGAAGCCCTGTTTTAAATGCATATTTTCAAATTTTGTGGCACTGTGTGTACTTCCATGAGAGATTCATGCTGCTGGAGCTTCTTTAATCATTTTCTCCAGAAAATGGAGAGAATATTCCGTTTTTTCTGTAGTTTTCGCACCGTGCAGTGTGTTTTAGTAACAACATGTGCTCCAGAAATGCATAGATATTTGATACTTGTTTAAATATGCACTAAAATTATTAATTCCAGATCCGCAAAACAATTTTATTATTAATATTTTTAGAGTACTAAATTGTAATATTTAATAATTATTATTTTTATTTAAATAATATTTTAAAATTAATAGTAGTTTTGAAATGATGGGCTCAAGAGTCAGTGTCTAAGTCACTTCTGAAATTATCAGTGAAAAGAGTCACTGTTTAATGATTTAATACAGCCTTGCACAACATCCCAATTAATTAACCTTAACATAAAGCTATTGGAATTTCGTGCAATAAAAATAATAAAGGTGGTTAGGTAATCGATAAACCAGGGAAGAAAATTACGTATTATGAATGATGAAAAGAAAATTATGAAATATATATTGGTGTCGAAAACAAACAAACCTCACAAACAATGTTCAAAATTCCTTCCATTTCTAATAAATAAGCATTAACTCAAGAGAACATATGCTGCAACCCTGATGTAAAGTTTTTCATCAATTATGCCAATCGCCCTCCATGTTTCTTTTGGGGCTCTTTGAGATTAGAGGTTTGTTTGCAAAACTTTACTTTAAGGCATCCCTAAGATGGTGACAAATCAGGCGAACGTGGCACAAATCACAAACAATTATTCTGTTCCCAAAACTTTTCAAATTATATTGTCGATTTCAGTGTGATGTTGCCCCATCCTATACAACACTCAAATTCGAGAAATAAAATTCTAAAAAATTAAAAAGATTTTTCAGATTTATCCACATCAAAACCGCAATTTTCATTAACATATTTTTCAGGATTCTTAGGAATAGAATTATTTAAAATTTTCTTTAAGAAGTGCATCAGTCATTACACACTGTAAATTAGAAAACAATATTTAAATTCTGTAATTTTTAACAATTGTAATTCTTACAAAACAAATTAGATTATCGTGTACTTCACTGCACGTCATAATAGACAAAAGTTATTTCACTACTGCTGCTTATCAAAAGCCTTCTCACCATTATGGTCCTTACTGTACTGTTTACAGCATATGAATAATTTTCTCATTGACCCATGCCACATATTGTAAATAGCTGGTCACGATATCGAGGTGGTTACATAGTTTTCTCATATTTCATGAAACGGAACATGACTACCATCATATAAAAGACCTCTTTTCTACACTACCCATGAACGCGAACGAAAATACGGATAGCACGTTCGAGTTTCCTATTGTTCAGCCTCCTAATGACGCAATCTGTATTCTGAAACTGTCTCCAGGGTCCGACAATTAATCACCAAAGCACCGTGCAACATCTGCTTCCGATTGGCTTGTTTCCAGCTCTCTCACACACAGCTTGTTTTTCGTCTAATCTAAATCACGGCAGGCACTGTTATTCCAACAACATTAATCTGTGGTCAGGTTAGAATTATTGCCCTTCCCATGACACCGAGCTGCGAGGAACCCTCGTGTAGGCTGCCAAATATTTCCAGACATGCCCTTCTCGATCTTAACTGAATTTATACTGTATGCCAGGAACAATACCCTTCCTTTCAGGTATGTTAGTGCAAATAAATGAGGTTATACGTATCCATTCATTTTTAAAGTTTAGAAATATGTACGATCATTTAAAAGAAACATCTTAATGCATTTTAGAGAGTATGTTTTTTCCATGACGTGGAATTTAGATCAAGTTTCAAAGCGGTATGAAACGAAAGATAAGACGGAGAGTGAGCCTCTCAAACTGTAAATTTGTAAGAATGCAAGAAATGTATTAAACGACCGCAAGTGTCACTGATATTATTTAGATAAAGTCGTTCAAAACATTTTACTGAAACCATGTCTAAATAATTTAATATATTAAGTATGTATGTACCCTAGAAAATTAAGTTACGAAAAGATGAGAAAAATGAAGAGAGACATAAGGGTTTTGAAAAAGAAGTGTGATATGGAAAATAAAAATTTTGAGAAAGTCGTTTTTAGCTATGTTTAAAAAAAAGAATGCCATATAAATTGAGCGCAGAAGTTATAGTTTGTGTGATGCACGAGATAGAAACAACCGAGAAGAAAAAAGAAAGATAAGTCAATTACCCTTTTATATCATTAAAAGAAACTAAAACTGTATCCTTAGTGATAGAAGAATCAAAGGCCTGTAATGGGGTGGGACTTTTTGTTGTAGATATTACAATGTTCTGTTGTTAATTTTACTTTGTATATAAAGGAATAATATGTTTTTTTTGTTCAACACAAGCGTTTAATATATTTTTAATATAGTAATTTCAGGTATAAGTACCTCTTAACACGTCTGGTAATAGAAGCCTAGCCATTTAACACATAGATAGCAATATCCGGTCTTTCGCCTCCGCTTGTGGTGCACGAGTATACTTCCAGGAATTGCAGAGTCAATATTCTGAAATAGAGAAACCAGTGGCGCTACAACAGCACATACTATCTCATATTAATTGTAATTATTCGCATTACTTTCAGCACATCATATAGGCGAGCAAGGATTATGTCACATATAAATTGAATATTCAGAATTAAAGGCCATCCAATACATCGCGTTAAGAATTCATTAGAAATGGCGATATCATTATCTTATGTAGGTACATCTGTATGTACATTCTTTCCGGCTTTAATAAAGTTACCATTTTATTGAACGTAGAGAACATTATAACACTAACGTTAAGTAAACAATACAGCCTTTCATCAATATCTTTTCCATCATATCGCGGTTCTATAATGAACTTCTCAAATATGGGAAATGGGGGGGGATTAAATTTTTATTCTGCACTCTTGAAGCTCAATGATGAACACAGAGGTAAAGTAAGCAATTTGATGTTTTGATAGAACTAGTTTGTAAATTAATATAATTATTGTAATATAATGTATAATACCACAAACAATATGAGTGTTCGTATAATTTTATAACCTCAAACGAATTTTAGGTATTAAATTCAGTTGAAAATTCTCCTACAAAACCTAAGAAGATGACAAAAATGAAGAGTAATGGGAAAGAAATACATGGAAAAAGAAAATGACAGTGACATCTTTTTATCTTGATGGTCCAATTTTTAAGCGCTCTTACTACATCAGAAAATATTTCTTCAAATACATCATCACTTTCCTAAAAGTGGACATTTATTTATGGCCTGTGATCAGGCCTTTGCTCAAATCCAGAAAATCAAAAGAAAAGAGAATAGTAGATCTTTGTCCCAGAAGAATGATGTGACATGGTAGCAGCAGTTACTCGGAAATTGTCAGTTATAAGAGTGAACCAGTATATGCTATTAAATTACAAAAGCTACCAACAGCCATTCTTCAAGAAGGTTATCAAGAATGCAACTGAATCTCAAAATTAATTAGCAGATATCTAAACATTATTTATGAAGGAATATATGTGTATGTTTCTGAGCATAGAGGTATTATCAGCTCTAAATTTTCTCGATTTAAAGCACGAGAATCAGTTGAATGCACCCAAAGCAAACACTGAGGCACTATCATTGAATTCTAAAATGTACAATGCTATGAAACTATCGCAAAAGTACATTCCGCCTGTAGAATTTACAACAGTCTACAATCTACAGACCTGAAAGACGAAACTAAAAACAGACCCTGACGAGTCGTACAATGACTAACATTTGTTTATGTATAAAATTAATATGTTCAGAAATGCTGTGGCGAAGCTGAAGGGTAATTTGGGAGCCATGGAATTACAAATTATTCTTCACTAAAATCTGTGTGCTTAAGGCACTTAAGTGTGCCGTTTTTCAATATTTCAAATTTTTTACTGAATCGTTGAAGAAAATTAAATATTTTCGACGCTTCCGCGCGAGGCAATTAGCAGGTCCGCAGAGATATGCTCTTTGACGCCGGTAGCTGAGCGAGAAGCCTGTCAGTGGATAGACCAACGAATTAGAGATACTTGTATCGCTATCTCGTGGGGATAGCACCGGCTGGCTCTGCCGCGCACACGAGGGCGCGCGCTATCTCCCTCACTGGCACTCGCTGGGCAGAGTCGCAGAGAGCCTAGGCTGCCGGGAGGCATGGTCTTGTACCGCGACACACGTCCACGTCTCGGCCTGGCAAATTCACCTCATCACCTGACGATGTAGGAAAGTAGAGTTGGTTGTGTGATTTTTGTTCGTGTTTTATTTATAAAACCATGAATGGACCTAAGATTTAGCGTTATAGAGAATGTACCACTGACTATGCACCAGTCCCAAAACTTCTGAACGGTTCACGATATCGAAAAGCCGTTTTCTCTCAACAGTGTGAAATTAAGAGGCAAATAATATACACAATGTGAAATGTGAGGCAACTAATATGCCGTAGATGTAGAAATACTATAGATACGTAGTAATATACCGTGTAAGATATGAAGAGACTATTGAAATCTACATCAAAGCAGACATGACTGAATGAACTTTCAGGGTCAGAATTATTTCAAAGATACAAGTTTGTTTCTTTTAGAATCATTGATTCAGTAGTGAGCCCGATGGACTATAGGTTTCAAGAAACCTTTTTGAAAACTTTCATTTTATTGAGTTTCTTGACAAAAAGCAGTTTTTCGCCTACAAAGCGTCCTTTCGTTCAGAAAAGTTCGCTTTTCTAATAAAACAATATCCATTCTTTCACAGTGAGCAGCATCGAAATGAACTGACATTGATAATGCAAAATACATGACTGCAGATTTGTTGAAGTATTTGTTAAACAAATTGGTCTACAAAAAAAAGTATCAAGAGGCGGTTCTGTTAATACAACTCAGTCTAACTTTCCCTTTATCTACAGCATTATGTGAAAGGAATATGATTTCATTAGAGTAAAGATATTTCTGAGAAATTCCATGAAAATATCAGAATCGGTAAATTCAGTACACCGGCTATCCAGAAGTGCCTGCTAAATTAACTGTGCAGATAGCTTTAAAGAACAAATTATCGACGATTTTGCTGAATGAGAAACCCGGTGAATGGAGCTAATTTACGAAAAATGTAAAACAAGATTTCAGAATACCCAACTGCAAAATTAGCTTCGCTACTGCAGATATTTCTTCAATAAAGTTAATTTGTTGCAAATTACATCTTTAAATTTAAATATTTGTAAGTATTTTTCAATAAAAACCATGGAAATAAACCGTTTATATCAGATTATTCTTGCTTGAACTCACAGTCGGAATTTTAAGTGCAAAAACCATTATCCAACACGTGTTTATGTAATTATTACCTATTTCTGCTGAAGCTATTGCATTTAAAAATTTTATGAAATGTTCCCTGGTTCCTTCATTTCATACAAGCAAATGCGATCCATTTCATGTTTAAAGTGTTGTAAAATGTTTTCCTCAATTTTCTCGACACTTTACTTTTGGTTATTATCTGGTTCTTGCACTCAGGTCTTCAATTGTTATCTAATTATAGTGATGTAATATTGAAAAGTGGGTTTTTCACAATTTTCTAAGTTAAACAGTAATTTTTAATCATATATTTGATACTTAATACCAATATAAGGAACCGTTTTTACTAAAAAATCGTACTTTTTTATTTGTTTTAATACGTTGTTGTTGTTAGAATTTCAAGACGAATGCTTGATTTAGAAATAAAATGACTATTTTCATTGAATTTCTCGTCAAGAAATACGTAAATATAATGCATGGATTGATTCCATTTTACTTTGTAGTCCGCCCCATTTTCGGACTTAGAAATGAATCACTTGTAAGTCTTGTATCATTTGAAATGATTGAAGGCGTTGTCATTGTCAACAATACTATTTATTTCAATAAGAGCAGCTTTCCATGGTTCATCATCAGTTTTGAATGAAACTTTGATACCGGCTTTGTGTATATTGTGTGCGACTTTTCCTGAAAGTTTTCCAAAATATGGTAAGTAAGTGTATTTGTCCGATATTAGTGGTGCATTAGAGAGTGTAATGTACATTTTCAGTTTCCGTTTGTGAATTTTGCGGCGTAATATTTTGTTGACAAGAGCTGTGTTGTAACCGTTTGCCATAGCAATGTGTTGAATAGTATTCAGTTCTTGCAGAAAATCAGATTTAGTGAGAGGCAGGCTTAGTAATCTGTAACATGTAGGGAAGGCGGAGTGTTTGTGTTGAATAGGGTGTTGTGAAGAGTTGTATATGACAGTGTCTGTGTACGTCGGATTTCTGCAAATATTGAATGCATGTTTGTTTTCAGATATGCTGATATTGAGGTCTAGGAAATTGATAGATTTGTCTTCATTCTGTAGTTCTGTAGTGAATTTTATAGTAGGATGTATGTTGTTGATGAAGTCAGTAAAGTGGTCAATTTGTCTAGTCGTACCGGTCCAGAGAACAAGGATGTCGTCTACGTAACTGCCAATACGTGTTATATTTGAGAAGTGGATGATTTGAGAGGAATATGGTCTGTTCGAAAGTCTATAAAATTATCTGCAAGGAGAGGAGAGAGGGGTGAGCCCATAGGAATTCCTGAAGTTTGTCTGTAAAATGTATTGTCAAAAGTGAAGTAATTTTGGTCCATGCATAGGTTTACGAGATTTTGGAGTTCATCACGAACGGGTATCGGACATGATGATTTGTCAAGTAAGTTATGTAGCAGTAATTCGCAATCTGAAGTCGGAGTATTAGGAAAGAGATTCTTTATGTCAAATGAAACAAGTTTTGCATAGGGTGGAACGGGGATCGGTTGAATCTTTTCTACTAGACTAGACTGTTTTTTTTACAGAATGTAAGGTTTGGACTGGATGTGTTTATGGAAAAGGTTATTTAATTTCTGAGCGAGTTTGTGGGTTAAAGTGTTTGTGTACGAAACCATGGGGCTGACGGGGGTATTCTCTTTGTGTAATTTAGGCAGGCCATAAAGCCTCGGAGGAGAAGGGTTAGACGGTATGTATGGGGCTTCAGCTTTATGGCGGAACTTCAGCGTAATGCGTAATTTTGACCTCATTTTAACAGAAAACTGTAGAGTTTTCGAAAAACTTTATTTGACATTATTTAAAGCATAAATACTCATAAATATAATATCGTGAAGAAAACGCCTATCATGAAACTATTGCCGACGTTAGACGCAAGTAAAAAAATGTTTGTAATTTTTGAAAAAACAAAAGAATTGAGCAATATGTCATCTTATAGACTGCATTTAGAACTCACCTTACCAAAAAAGAAGAAAGAGAAACGTTTAAAGAAAACATCTGGAGCCGTTTTTGAGAAAATCTTTTTCTTCATTTTTAAAATTGCAAATATTGCACGCACTATCCCACGAAAATACTACAATTTTCAAAGAAATCTTCATGACCTTGATGAAAGAACTATTTATAAACAACAAATTTCAATTGAAGGAAAGATCTCCCTCTTCAAATTTATAGTTGTAGGAAGCCACAGAAAAAAATTCAAATTTTTGCAATTTTCGAAATTTTGGAGTTAACCGTGAAAATCGGACCTATGACACCTAATACATAAGTTATTTTACTCTATTCTTACAAGAAATTTAAAGAAAACATTTGGAACCGTTTTCAAGAAAATTTGGAAAGTCCAAAGGGCTTCATGTAAAGTCCCCCCTACAATTAATAATTGTCTCTCAAACTCGCAGAGTTTCGACTCAGGGCAGATCGAGAGAGGTTTCTGCATCTTGGAAAAAAAAATCGTAGGAATAGTTTAGGCGCTAGTGTTGTTCACATACACCAAACAGACAGACGGACGGACGAACGTTTTGCTTTAAATTGGTTTTCCGGCATCAGGGACCCAACAAAAGAGGAGTTTTTAGAGGATTTTTTTGTTTAATTTGGCAACGGGATTAATCCACTTTCTCCTTATCAGAGCCCGGCAATTTTTTTCTGCCGAAAATTCGTTTTTTTTCTTTCGCAACATTACATAACTTTCTCTATGCTACGTATATTACTCCGTATATACACGTATGTGTACGAGAAAGTAAAAATGTACACCCTCCTGAATATTGAAGGTGAGCCTATCATTTGAATCTTTAGTTTCGTATTAGTAATTCGCAAATGCTAAAAATGCACATATGTCGATGTAGAAATTGTTTACAAGATAACATAATGCAACTCTCTGACAAAAAGAACACTATGATTCATTTTCAATGAGACACAAGCGACAAGAAATATAGCAGCAACGTAATATTGGCATTGAAAGATTGCAGCCATGCAATATTTCTGAAGACTCGCTCTACATAACTACAACATACAAAGGTCGACACCCATTTCAGGTTAACGGATATGGACGGCTGCCAACCACATGACTTCAGAAGTCAATATCACATGCATTCTTAACTCTTTAATTTCGTTCATGGCAATAGTCATCACAACTCAAATGAAAACCAGTCGTATGGAGCAACACAAGTCATTAATTTTGGTGCAAATTAAAAAATACAATTAGAATAGCGGGATCAGGGTCGTGTGGCCGTTATGGATTGAATACATTTACACAGAAACTCAAGTCGAATCACTTTCCACTTACTTAAGTATATTCTAATTAAATTGCTGTTATAGTCCAATGAACATAAAACACTTTACATATACAAGAATTTTGTCTTGCTGAAAAAAAAGAAAACAACTTACACTCTCAATAATTAACTACACTGTTTCCTTTCTCTCATTTAAATCAATTTCAAAGAATACTTAAAACTTTGACTAATCCTTCCAGTCGTAAATTCCCTAGTTGCAACTTTACAATTAGCTAAGTTTTCTGAAGAAAAGATTGATTCTATTTTTTCCAGAATATCGGTATAAAGAACCTGTACTAATACTTTCTTCCGAAACAAATTATTCTTCTAATATCTACAAATTGTTCAGTTGGCAATGACCTTACTGTGTCTTTCACGGCGTAGAGAATCTACGGTCGACTCTTCCAGTCGCTCGGTGTCCTTGTCCTGCAGCTCGGTCGGGCAAAGCCGCCCTCTGCAGAACCGTTGTTCAACTCACGATGTGGCCTCCGTCTCGTTTCCAGTTGATACTCTTTTCGTATTCTTTATAGAATGTAACTAGCTTTTAATTCCATATTTAAAAGAATCTACAATACGACAACTGAGTCTATCGTATAAGAAGAGTAAATATAAAAATAAAAAAACTGCAAAGAAAAGAAATGAATGGCCTCGTTAGTTTCATGCTATTCACACTCCTCTCTTACAAAGATTTTAAATGCATCATTATACTTTCATCTTTCCTGATGAATTGTTTTAATGCCTTGTAATATGATAATTACCTCCTCGAATGTCTTGAAGAGTTTTTATCGTAGATGCAGTCCTGAAGTCCGTAGTAGTACGAAGTGCCGCCTTCTCGTGATCGGTAGGTCCTCACTCTCCAGCTGTTACTTCAGAAAAGAAAGCTTTCTTTTCTCCGACTCGGTGTCGCATACTCTACCGAGACGCTCCTTACGGATATAGTTCGTAGTTTCATTTTCGGATTGTATTCATGCGCGTTGGCGCGCGTTCAAACAGCTCATCTTATTCTTGAATATTGATGTGCTCCGTTTTCGAGACCTCGGAAACGGATGGTCACATAACCTTCTTTCGAAAAAAGATTTGTGGAATTTGATTTCATATGCCTGAAAAATCTTTTAACCAAACTTGATGCTCTTCCTTTCTTCTGTCTTGATTCTGGAATGTCGAGCTATCTTGTTTCTTCCTTCTCCTTCTTCTTCTTTCTTCTTCTCCTTCTTCTTTCGTCTTCTTTCTCCCTGTTGTTTTTCTTTTACATGATTCTTGTCGGTTACTTTATCTGTTTGTTTGTTTCATCATTTTGCCACTTATTTCATTCTTTAAATGGTCGCAAACTGTGGAAATTGTACTTTCCGATTGTATTCCCACTTTCATCTAGTGTGCTTTCGCAGCAACGGAAGAAATATTGCAGTGTGCATGGCGAAATTAGGAATAAATCTGGCGTAATAATTGACGCAACCTAACAAACTTTTAAGTTGTTTCGTGTTTTTTTTGCGGTGCAATTTTATCTATCTCTCGCATCTTTCCATATTCATTTTGACTCGTTAACTGTCACATCATAACCAGGAACTTAACTTGTTTAGTGCAGAAATTATTTTCTCCAAATTCAGTTGTAAATTATTTTCAATTAGACGTTTCAACAAAATATCTAGCTTGTTCATGTGTTCTTCAAATGTCTTCGAATACACGAGCACGTCATCAATATAGATAAAGCATCGCTAGACATCTCTGTCAATGATATTGTCTAAACATTGCACAAGAGCAGATGCACTGTTCTTGAGTCCAAATGGCATTCTTTTGAAAACATACGAAATTCCCCGGTGAATAAATCCTGTATATTGTCTACTTTCAGGTGCTATCGCTATCTGCCAATACGATGCAGTGAAGTCGGTTGAACTCAACCACTTGATGCCGGATAATTGATTAGTTAAATCCTCTACACGCAACGGTCTGTCTCTGTACGGTAGGGTAACTTGATTCAATCGTCTTGCATCTAAACACAACCTATCTTCCCATTACTCTTTCTACGAGCACTATCGGATTTAGATAAGAGGTTTTGGACTTCATGATGATATCATCTTTGACCATGGTAGCAATGAGCTTATCCACCTCTTCCTTATGTTTTTCTGGAATGACATATTGGTAACCCGTGAATGGTGTTTTATCTGTTAATTCTATTTCGAATTGAAAATCTTTTACTGGATTCTGTTTTGCAAAACACCTTTTGATTCCTAAGTAATACTTCAGTTAACTGTTTTCTGATATGCATTGAGATTATCGTTTCTCTGCACACTCGAACGAATTTGTAGGTTACATCTTCTTCCTCCAAACAATTAGCTCCAATAATTCCATGTGAACGAATCGAATTCGAGATCCTGCTGATTATTCGGTTTCAAAGTTAAAGTATTGTTCTCTAAGTTGATAACAACTCCGTGTTGTTTCATGAAATCGACTCCCAGTATGAGTGGATATAAAGTTCTGACGCTACAAGACACACAACTTGATACTTATTCTTGCCTATCTCTATTTCCAAATAAACTTGTCTTGTTATTGGTTTTGATTTTTCCGATTCGCACCTATCAGAAAAGATTTCACGAGCGGCAATGTAGGTACCTCCACTCCTTTGTTCTTTAATTCATACAACAAACTTTCAGCTATGACGGAAGTTGCACAACCTGTGTCTACTAATACCGAAGTATCAACACCCTCACATTTAACTTTAATTCTCGGACACTGCCTCCTGGATCCGATCTGTATTTGTTCTTCTTCGTTCCACGGTTCATCATCAAATGAGATTAATTCGATTGATAATATCGCCACCTCTTCTTCACTAGATTGTTCTATTTGGTTTGCGCGGGATGGCGTGTCGAAACAAACCTTTCTAATTTTCCGACTCATGTCCGCGAGATGTACTTGGTCCTGTATTTCTGGTTGGAAAACCTCTATCAATAGAATTTTTCTATTTCTATCCCTAGACGAGGTCCTGTCTTGTCTAGCATAAGTTTGTTTTCTTGGTAATGTTTCGGTTTGTAAGTTTCTCCTGTTTCTGGTTTGCTTACATTATGTTGTTGCTGCCTGCTATCTTGACCATTTACCGACCATTAGTATTTGCCCTTGCTTTCAACCTTTCATTATACACGAAAGTGGCATCATACAATCTAGCTGCGTTATTAATTTTTCAGTGGACATTGGTAAGAGATTTTAAGCAAATTTTGCGTCGAGGAAGGAAATGACGTATTAATAAACAGACAATTTCTTCATCCGGTATCGTCGGAGTACATAATTTGAAACAAGCTAATTTTTCCGTTGCATATTCCTGCATGGACATCACCTTCTTCCACGTACCATACATTACGTTAACTTTAAAATTGATTTGAGTTTCGTTATTCCAATATCTCGAATAAAATTTTCTTTGAGTTCGGCCATAGTTTGGGAAACTCTCTAAACTATCTGCCCAGATTCGTGCATTACCCTGCAACATCTGATAAACGATCTGAGTTTTCTTACTGTCCGGAACACAATTTAAAGAAAAGAAATTATCACCTCTTTCATAAATACACATGGATTTTCATCTCCCTGCACTGAAATTAGGAGTACACGGTAATGAAACATACGATGGCTAACACTTCCTCCACTCGATGGTAAATTTTCTAATTGATTTTTCAATTCTACTACTTCATTCTTATATGCATTAATTTGATGTTGTAGAACGCCATCCTGTTCAGAAAGAGCCTTTATTCCACTATCTAATTTATTAGCTTGAACCTGAACTTGTTCAGTAACTAATTTCTGGAACTTTCTACTCCTTGCTCTACCTCAATCTGCCTGTCGGATACGGCGGTTATAAGATCCGATTGTGCTTGATCCTAGTTTCAAATTCTTTCGTTACTTGATCAACCTTTCTTCTAATTCAAGTCCCAGCTCCGTGAATTTTTCTCTAAGTTCTCATGTTCCTTAAGCTAATTCTTGTTGAACCTCGCTCTTAAATTCGACCTTCCACTGCTCCGCTAATTCAGTAAACTGTGCTTTTAAATTTTCTTAACTTCCTATTATTTTCTTCTAATTTCAATGTCGAATTCCTGAATTTTGTTTCAATGCACTTATTGCCGAATTATTTTCCTCTAATTTGGTTTCCAAAGTAGCCTTGTTCTCCTCTAGTTTAGTTTCCAAAGTAACTTTGTTCTCCTCTAGTTTAGTTTCCAAAGTAACCCCTAATTTTTTTATGGTTTCCTCTGTTTTTCCATCCTGCATGACTAACCTCACATCTAATTGTTGCATAAATTGACCTATTAACTGTTGCATCATTGAATTAGCCCCCTCGAGGTTTCGTTCTTCCTCATCCTGATCTCGTGTTGCGTTGGCTGTGATTCTGTCGGCGACGTCTCGCTAGTTTCTCCTGCCGTTCCTAGTTCTACTCCTGTCGTTTCCTCCCGATCATCGTACCTGGTGCTTGTCCCCCAGTTTCCCTATCGCTATCTGATTCCTCAGAAGTTCCTTCCACGGTAGGTAAATTCCTAGCCACGTTATACTTATCTGCCATTTTGAATCTATTAACTGCCTAGAATCAATCAATTCTTTTCCCAGACACTATACACCTTTCACAAAATATTTCACAGAAATACCAGACACAATTTGAAACTGATAAAACTCTCATATAATAAATATCCTTTCGAAAAAAAACCACTCCTGAAATAAACACTTTACTCAACACACTTGTATTCTGCAACCTGGTCAGAAATTTTAGTGAACTGTGATTCAATTGTACTAGTAATTTTGGTTCCACCAAATTTTTGTCTCAGTTTTTTTCAAATCGAGTTTTGGTAAATGCATCCAATAATCGAGCCCCGCTTATGGGCGCCAGTTGCGACCCACCCCTCCGCCGGCTAGCTCAGAATGGGTTTTCAAGGTGGGTGCAAATTAAAAAAATACAATTAGAATAGCGGGGATCAGGGTCGTGTGGGCCGTTATGGATTGAATACATTTACACAGAAACTCAAGTCGAATCACTTTCCACTTACTTAAGTATATTCTAATTAAATTGCTGTTACAGTCAATGAACATAAAACACTTTACATATACAAGAATTTTGTCTTGCTGAAAAAAAGAAAACAACTTACACTCTCAATAATTAACTACACTGTTTCCTTTCTCTCATTTAAATCAATTTCAAAGAATACTTAAAACTTTGACTAATCCTTCCAGTCGTAAATTCCCTAGTTGCAACTTTACAATTAGCTAAGTTTTTCTTGAAAGAAAAGATTGATTCTATTTTTTCCAGAATATCGGTATAAAGAACCTGTACTAATACTTTCTTTCCGAAACAAATTATTCCCTCTGCGAACCGTTGTTCAACTCACGATGTGGCGTTTTTCTCGTTTTCCGTTGATACTCTTTTCGTATTCTTTTATAGAATGTAATCTAGCTTTTAATTCCATATTTAAAAGAATCTACAATACGACAACTGAGTCTATCGTATAAGAAGAGTAAATATAAAATAAAAAAACTGCAAAGAAAAGAAATGAATGGCCTCGTTAGTTTCATGCTATTCACACTCCTCTCTCTTACAAAGATTTTAAATGCATCACTTATACTTTCATCCTTTTCCTGATGAATTGTTTTAATGCCTTGTAATATGATATACACTCCTCGAATGTCTTGAAGAGTTTTTATCGTAGATGCAGTCCTGAAGTCCGTAGTACGAAGTGCCGCCTCTCGTGATCGGTAGGTCCTCACTCTCCAGCTGTTACTTCAGAAAGAAAGCTTTCTTTCTCCCGATCTCGGTGTCGATACTCTACCGAGACGCTCCTTACGGATATAGTTCGTAGTTTTCATTTTCGGATTGTATTCATGCGCGTTGGCGCGCGTTCAAACAGCTCATCTTATTCTTGAATATTGATGTGCTCCGTTTTCCGAGACCTCGGGAAACGGATGGTCACAATTGCACACTCAAGGATCTACCAAAAACTAAGCAACAAACGGAGATACTTCTAACCGTTTAAAAATTATGAGCACGTCTTTAAATTTGAGATGCATAACATATTGCCTTCTCGGCCCTGACAGAGATGGATACCGACTGCACATTAGCATTCCCTGACACTCAAGGCCACGATGCATGTCCTGAGAACGCAGGGTCGCTTTGTCAATCACAGTTTCACCAACTTTCTAGACATCAAACTGAAAGAAAATTATGAAGTACAGAAAAATAAACTGGATATTTTCACACGAATGTCTAAGCAGCAGATATATACTGTGCTATATATTTAGCCAAATGACCTCCCCCCCCCCGTTAATATAAACATTTAATACGACGTCATTATAATTTATTTATACATACAGAGCGTAAGATAGGCGAAATGGACAAGTTCCTTTGGGAGCGGATCTAAATAAACAACACTCGCAGAGAACGTGAATGTGTACAGTTCGGATACCATAGTCTACACAGAGGGAAGGGCTTCGAAGGCCCTAGAGCCTAAAAGCAACTGTGTATGTAGAAGTCGCCGTCGTGGACGGACAAAAGGGAATCTGCCCTTTATGCCGCTGTCAGTCATGTTGAACGCATCGGGCATAGTACGCTCTAGTTTTTGCATTAGATGGGGGACGCGTTGTAAGATCTTGGCGTGATGAGATAGCAAGAATATATTTAAAATTTAGGAGGGGATTAGTTTTGTTTATTACTATTTTTGATAATATGTGAGAATAATATTAAATCGTAGTATAACAATATATCGATTCAACACTCTAATAATAGGTAACAAGACGTGATTTATCATATTTTAGATTAGAAGAAGCTCGTAGTTATTATAATGGTTGAAAGCTTTATTTATAAATGTTAGGAAGTACCGTGATGAGGCACTCGCCCGTGGTGAATATTAGGGGAGTATAATTTATACGGACAGTTTATTCAGACACCATTCGGTGGACTTATTGAGAATGAGACAGAATCATAAATTACTGCTATTTAGTAACATTCCCCACGCACGATCGTTTAAATAATAACCACGAAGTAAGCAAAGGCAAGTGACGTATGTAGATAGAAGACATCAGGACTCTGAATTTAAATAATAACCACTGGGTATGCTTAG